>JAQHUG010001931.1:0-13059 GCA_028555095.1 Dicrostonyx torquatus
TTCTCTCTCTCTCTCTCTCTCTCTCTCTCTCTCTCTCTCTCTCTCTCTCTGTGTGTGTGTGTGTGTGTGTGTGTGTGTATGTGTGTGTGTGTGTGTATAGAAAGAGAACAATGCCTTAGAATTTGTAGTCAGTAATTTCTACTAGGCAATAATGCTAGCAAATGCTTAGCTCCGCACACATGCTCACTTCTAACAAACTATTACTCTGAAAGGAGCTCAGTTGAAAAGGTCCTTCTTTGAACAGAACGAAGGACACTGGAGTGAACAGAGACCAAGGAGAACTGTAACTGTAGAACTTGTAGTTCTCCTTCAAGAACTGAGGAGGAAGTATTATAAGATAAGCTGGCCCTAAATGCATCCCTTGCTCATTGGGAGTTTAGAGCAAACAGCATCTCAGTATGATATCCCATGTTAGTGACCAAATGATAGGCTAATTGTGTGAGTTTGAATACAGCTGAACAAATTCATTTTCCCAAGGCACCGCCAGAGCTTTAAGGCACTTCCTTCTGGCTACATTTCAACATTCCACACCAAGGTTCAGATGACTGTGCCAGGAGAGAGATTTTTCACTTTCTTGCTTCTTCCTAATTCTACAGCATAATCAGTTTTCTTGCTTACAATTTAATACGGTTTATAGAAAATAGGTGGAAATATTAGCCCTCACTAGAAATTGGTATGATGAAAGTATAAACAAGATCGAGAAACCATTTTTCACCCACTAGGTTGGCAAACATCAAAGGGGTTGACAACACCCAGTGTTTGGGAGAGTGAGAAGAAAAGACCACCTTGGTGGGAGTTTTAGTTGGCAAAGGCATTTCAGAGAGCAATTTGACAGCTTCTAGAAACATTCAAAATGGTCAGAGTTATCAGCCCAACATGCCCTCTTTCAAGATAGCCTCTTAAAATTCTATCCTATAGATACATTTATGTGTGTACCCAAAGACAGATGGTATCTGATAGATAGATCAGTAAAGGCATACATACATACACACATACATACATACATAATGAAAAATGCAATTGATCTAAATGCTTATCCACGGTAAATGGTTAACAAATTATGATATATGTGTGCAATACAGGCCTTGGTATGTACTGACAAGGAAAGACACAGTAACATGGGTACAATAATTAGAGACCACTCAGAATTATTACACATATGTACACATGCGTGTATGTTTGCAAAGGAACTATACATTTACATTGGTAAGTATTTTTTTAGAATACATGAAGTACACTTCAACTGTCAACTTCATCATCTCCCTGGGGAGAAGAATTCAAGAGTGGGTGGCAAATGTATTTCAAAGGTTTTCTGTATCTCCTTCGAATTTAGCACTCATGTCTTACATGAGTATTCAAAGGCAATTTTATATGACAAACAGAAACTAAAGGATTGTTTGCCATTCTACTTCATCTTCCTCCTCACTACACCATTGTCACTCCAATCACCCATTCAAACCCTTGAAACTTTTCTTTTTCTTAGCCCATGAAAAATTTTGAATAATCCTAAGCATTCTTACTATGGCTGATGGCAGCTCTGTTAGCTGTTAATTCTTCATGCTAATGGAAGGGGCTGGAGGCACAGATAATGCAAAATCAAGGGGAATAAATCTTACTGAGTCTCCTCTACTCCCCTCCTGGATTCCTTGGGAGCCACTCTACAATAGATATTTACTCAGCAATGAGCATTGATTGATATAGATTGATATTTGTCTCTGCAGTTTCATGTCCTCCACATCTTCAGACCTAAAGATTCACACTGCTGCTCCGGGCCTTCCTAAGAGCTTTCCTGCCTTTCCCTGCTAGTGATGCCTCACTTCTCTGGAGATATCCCACAAATATTTTCAAGCCCTAGTCCTTACCCACCAATGGGCTAGTCCTTTCATAAAGAAAACAGATAACACATGTTCTTGTTTCCTTTCTTTAGAAAAATAACCTGAACTGATGAATTTGTCAGCTTGTGACTCAGAAAGCACAAACAAATCCAAACAAGAATGAAATTGCTAAAAAAATATTTAAGTGACAACGGTAACTACTGACAAAGATCTAGAACAATCAAGAAGCCATGATTTCCTAATTGGAGTCTATAACAGTAGAAACTCTTTGGGAAAGTGACAATTTCTTATAATCACACATCTGGCCTTATTCCCCCAGGAATTACACCCCCCAGCTAATCCATTTAGCCAAGAGAAATGAGATTAGGTTCACAATAAGAGTTAGACATGGTCATTGATAGCAACTTCATTTGTGATAGCCAAATGTCCATCAATATACAGGTGAATTAACAAAATGTAGTATACTTATACAGTGGTATTTATCCATCAATAATGATGAATCAATTGATAAATCTTACAATAACTTGGGTGAATCTCAAAATACTTTGTTGAAACTATACAACATCTGGGTATGTATGCAAGAAACTACATACCTTGCCACAATGACACTTGTACATCATGTTTATTGGTGCTTTATTCACAATAACAAGGGACTAGAGCTGGCTTAAATGTCTATCAACAGATGAATGGATGACAAAAAATGTCACACACACACGCACACACAAAATAGAATTTTATTTAGATGTAAAGAAAAAAGAATTCCAAGAAAGTAGATGGATTTGAAATGTATAATATTTAGCGAGGTGACCCAAACTTAGACAAAAAGCTACGTGTTCTCTCTCATATGTGAATCTTAGCCTGTAATGTGTGCAAGCATGTGTATCAATGGGTGTAAATATGAGAAAAGCCTAAAAAACTAGAAAGAAGACCAAGAGAGGGTGAAAGGGGGTGCTTAGGAATAGAGACAGGGCAAAAGGACATGTATGGCATAAGCATGGATAGGAGGCAGATACAAGGGGAGTTGGGAGGAAGGGGGTGAGGGAGGTAAAAGAGGAGAATCTGCTAAAACATTCCCCACGTCTTCATGGTATCTAATACTTTGTATGCTGAATTTTAAGAATCATGTAATCCCCTTTTTATTAACATCTAGAACCAAAAACTAGTCTGTGGTGATAGATATGAGGAAGAGGTTGCGGATGAGGTAGGCAGCACATGGCATACTTCTGTCTCCTCATATGATCAGCCAATCTGAATTCTCCTCTTTTCCTACAAGGACATCTAACAGGATGCTCAACTGACCTTCAAAATTATTTCCCTTCAAATGAAGTCATGTTCTGAGATACTGGGAACCACAATTTAGCCTGCCATAGTAACTGCACATTTTGTTCTACACAAATTGTTTCTCAACAGAAAAAGGAGCAGAGAAGCTAAGTCTCCCCTACTCTTGGAGGCATGCGGGATCGTGGAACATGGCACAGCTGTCTGCCACCCAATGTCAAAGGTGGAGTTAGAAAGTAAGAATGCTACAGCAGCCCACATATGTTGGCCAGAGCCCTTTTCATGTCTTAATAAGTTTAATCTTTATAATAACCTTATTAGGCATATATACCTTCATTTTTCATATGTAGACATTATGCCAGAGAGAGTATAAATTTACTTCAGGTCATACAGCTGTAAAGTGGCCAAGTCATGATTTAAATCTGAGTAGACAATTGCTAGAATCTAGATAGCCATAACTCTGCTTCATTCCTTAGAGAAGCGATCACTGTTAACGAGGTGGGTGTCTGGGAAGACAGGTTTGTCCAGAAACAATGGAATATTCCCAAATAAGAACACAACTACAGGACAGAGACTGAAGGAGAAATTAGCTGGTCATTGTACAATGTCGGGCATGAAGCAGGCTTTTAGTACATTTATGTCTTATTTGTGTGACAGGGTCTTACTTACTACATAGCTCAGGCTGGGTTCAAACTTACTATGTAGTTCAGGCTGGCTTTGAACTTGTGATCTTGCTGTTAGCACCACAAGCTTACAGCAGCGCTCTGAGCTTGGAGTTATTTTTGAGTTTACTTGATACATTTATTTGCCCATTACATGCAGGTCTCTTTCTTAGGGACTCTGGACCCATCCTGACCTTGAAGGTCCTAAACACGTATGTGCTGACTTCTCATTACGGTATAAAATACACAAACAAAACCCCCTCAGTGGCCCTTTGCCGACATCACCCCTTCTACCAAGGCTAACTATATCTGTGGTTTAATTAGCACAATTTGGTTTTTCCTTCGTATTAGTGTCTCAGAGGAAACAAAACAAACTAGGTGGCCATTAAAACTGGGCAGCTTCAAAGAATGGAAATTTCTTGTCTTCCGGTTCTAAAGTCCAAAATCAAGGTACGGGCATGGCCATGATTCCTCAGAAACCTGTGGGGAAGAATCCTTCATTGTCCCTGCCCAACTTCTGGTGTGCTGCCAGCAATTATTGGCATCTGCTGGCTTGGTGGCTGTGCTCTGAAGTCTGTGTCTTTAACGTCATGTGGCATTTTCCTGTATGTCTGTACCTCTGGAACTCTTCCCTTCTTAATAGAACACCAGTTATCCTGTATTAAGGGTTTGCGTTACTCCAACTAGACTTCATCCAAAGTAATTACATCTGCAACCTCTGTTTCCAATTAAGTTCATGTTCTCAGGTACCAAGGGTTAGATGTTCAACATGTGTGTGTGTGTGGGGGGCGGATATCATTCAACCCACAATACCCTCTAAAAGGAAGAAAATGGAATCATACATTAGGGAGCCTTCTACAGCCTCTTTCTTACACATCATGCAATGCTTATGATTCCTCCATGACATAGCATGGAGCTAGAATATAAATGCTCCTGTTTGCCACGTTCCATTTTATGGCTATACGATGATTTATTTATCCATCCTACTGTGTCGAACATTTAGAAAATTTCCTGACCAACACCAGCACAAACAGCACTGCTGTGAATATGCAAGTCTAGGCATTTTGGTGAGTTTCTGCATACGTTTTTGTTGGTATCCATGTGGGAGTACACTTTCTGGGTAACAAGACAGGCCTGGGTCAAGTTGAAATGATACAAGGCAGTATCATTCCAAAGTGATTTTCACCAAATTACCCTTCCACCAGCAGAATCTCATAGGTCTGGCTGCTTTCCTTCCAATACTTGCTCAGTATTCCCTTTTCAGTTCAGCTACTCTGGTGGGTGGGTGTTGATGTCACATTGCGCTGCTGCATGTGGAATTTGCTTCTTTACGCTTTTCATACCTGCTTGCTTCCCAGCTCTTTGTTGATCTTATACACTTCCTTGTCTCTTCACCACCCAATTAGCACAAATTCGCATTTCTAAACCTCTTAAAACCAGGTGCCTTCATTTGGGATAATAGAAAGCAGTGTCTTTCTCCAGTTCCCAATGTCTTCCAGAGTTTCCGTGCCTCTGAACTCAGACTTGCCATGGAAGTAGTCTTGTTTTTTTTGCTGTTGTTGTTGGCTAGTTTGCTTTTCATGCCTTAACATGCTTGCTGGAACAAGCCTGTGCAGTCTGTAGTGCATGTAAATCCTCTCATAACAATCCCTCCCACCATGCCGTTTTGCTTGATGGGCGTTCGTACTGTGTGGTTCTCACATGCATTTCCCAGAGCAGTTACTTTAGAAAGCCACTCGTGAACACTGAAGGCGTGCGGGAGGAGGCAGGCACTCCTTGGGCAAATCACCGCCAGCAGCCTTTCACCTAGGGACAGAATCAGTCGTTCAGGCTAGAAACCAGGATGTGGCCCCTGTCCTTCCTGTCCCTTGTGTTTTCTGTCCAAGAGGTAGCATTTGATGACGAACTGGTATCCTTGAAATAATATAAGCTTGCAGGGGTGGGGAGCAGTAAATCACCTTTTCTCTACCTCTGTCTTGTCTTACTCCTCACTGACCCTAGAGGCTTGGCCACTTTTTGTCCCTTCAAGTGCTTTCTACAGTCTGGTTCTAACAGGGTTGGACATTTCAAGTGGAGTCACTCCTGTACAACTGTCAGTGTACTACATTCCCAAAGCACACTGATCTCTTAGCCTGGACTGGTTTCTTGTCTTCAAATCAAAAGTCCCACCCTCAGAACTAACAAGGAAAGGAAGTACACAGCCTGTCAGCCTCTCATTTCTGATCTCTTGGTTTCCAAAGTGGTCTTGAATGAATTAGAACTGTCGTATTTAGCAACATTGAGCTACCAGAGTACGTGTATGATGTGGATTATATGTGTATCATAATTGTAAGATGGTAAGCATATTAAGGCCCTGTAGAAATGTTTATTGGCCAGGAGGTGGTGGCACACACCTTTAATCCCATCACTTGGGAGGTAGAGGCAGGTAGATATCTGTGAGTTCAAGAGCAGTCTGGTCTACAGAGCAAGTTCCAAGACAGTCAGGGCTACACAGAGAAATCCTGTCTCAAAAAACAAAATTAAAAATAAAGTTTATTGCAGATTTACCAAGAATCTTGGCTCTGTAAACGGAAGCTCCACGCCATCTACATCATCATCCCCACAAGGCTGGTGAGTGAGGGCAGCCAGTCTCTAGGTACATGGAATAATGATTTTCTTCAATGGTTTCTATCTATTGTCCAAAAGAGAATAATTGCAATCTGTGGAGAAGATTCATGTAGACCTGCATGGTAGTGGTGCCTTCAAAGTGAAAAGCATTGGAGGAGCTTGTAGGCTTTGTCTGATGTGTATGGCCAAGGGAGGATTGTGGGAGGGTAAACTGGAGAGAAGAGGAACTTCAAGAAGAAGCCCATATAGCATCAGAGAAAACATAGGCTTAGCTGTGGGTGGTACCAAAGCTCTGTAAATCTGCATAGCACTCAGGACCTCTCTTGAAAGGGAGTGGCTGAGCACTATTGGCTTATTGTGGCTGATATGATAAGTGCAGAGCTAATGAAGGGTTACTTCTAACCCACACAGTAACCACTACCTACCTAAGCTTCAAGACACACTAGAAAGAAGATACAGAAAGCTGCTTCATAGCTCACTTCTCAAACTGTTGAAGGACCGAGATTCAAGTAGTCAGCAGCCAGTGTCACTACTCTCACTAATGCTTTTCCATAGTTCATGACCTGGCTAATAAGTAAAGTAAGTTTTAAAAACATACATATCCCAATAGGGGCACATATTCTTTTATGAAAACAGCATTAAGAAGCATTTCTCTTTTCTTAAAACCTGAATTCCCAAGAGTTCGTTTATTACTCTGTTTTGTTTATCCAGAATGGCCATTGTAGCATCTCTGGACCTTCCAAGGATTTCCTAGCCATCCATGTTGTTCTTTTTGGTTGGGGGGGGGTCCCCCGGCAGCTTATTGTGGGTCCCCAGAGTCAAGACCACGTGGTTGGTCTCTAGTGGTGGCGGCGTGGACCTGGCAGCTCATGGCGGCTAATGGGCGGCAAGAGAGAAACACGGATGGACCATGTAGAATAAAGTTGAACATTTATTAGGTGGATTATGGAGGGGAAAGGGAAGAAGAAGAGGAGAGAGAGAGAGAGAAAGAAAAAGAGAGGGAAAGAGGGAGAGAGGGAAAGAGGAGAGAGCAGAAGAAGCACAGCTGTTTCTTCAGAGAGCAGGGACAGAGAGAGAGAAATCTACGAGCTGCAGGCTGGCAAGGAGTGGGCATGGCTGCTCTTAAAGAGACAGAATCCATTACATTCCCAGCTTTTTTTCATAATAAAAGTGGGGGAATTAAGCACCACAGGTTGAAGGAATTGGGGTGGCAGATTCTCAAGACTGCTTCTGGCTTATTTGTGGGTATCGTCTTTTTTTGGGGGGGGGGGACCTGAGATAACTGTGTGCTGGCCACATCCTGGCATAGCTGGTCTCTTTGCTCCTGTCCAGTGTCTGTGGTGTGGAAATGTCTGGTGTCTCTTACACCTGTTTAAGGTATTGGCAGAACAAAGAACAAAGTAAAATTAAGAAAAGAAAATATTTAAGGACCAGGGAATTGGGGGTGGGGTGTTTCTGACCTGTTTAAGGTGGATCCTTTAATTCGGCTCTCTGGACCTCACAAGAATTCTTTGGGTTTGTGAAAACAGAAGTTTTAGACACATACATTGTATAAACAGTAGCATATTTATGACAGAATGACTGTGACAGATATTTTTGTACAATGAAAAGTATTTTTAAGACTATGGAAGGCATCATGAGAGAGAAATTTGATCTGAAACTTGTTTAGTGAGGTTGTCTTTTTAAACTGACAAAGCATCTCAGCTATCAGACTGCATCAGAGATCTTTGAGAAGGATAAAACTTTACTTGAGTTACTGACTAAAAACTGTCAGAGAACTTACTTGGTTGGCACCCAGAGCTACTCCTCAGGGTCCTCCATGATCGCTGAAGGTTGTATTTGCCTTTTTCTGTTCAGTGCAGGGCCTGTCAGGCTCCAGAAGATCCTGTGGGTAATAAATCTGTAGGAAGACAGGCCTACCTTGTTTGGAGCAGCTAGGCTGTCGATTCCAGCGATTCTGTCCACATCAGGAGATCTTCAGCTTAGATGAAGGGCAGCTTTGCCCAAGCCCAGTGGTGAAGAGAACTGTGGATAGACTTTGTTGTGTGCCCATTCGTCTTCTGTCTTCTTTGGAGGAAGTAGAATGCTGTTGGGAGCCAACCTGTCTCTTTTGTTATGAAAAGTTTTTTTTTAAATAAATGCCATATTCCCCAGATCTCTGAGGAGTTGAGGGCTGTCCATTAGGTATAACTACAATTTAGAATCTGCCTGAAGAGCTGGGTCTGAGTTTGACCGCATTGGCTCTCAACTTAACAGGTAAGATTTACACTCACAAAATGACAGAAGGAAGAAAAACTGCTTGCAATAGAAGGTTAATAGCAGAATTAACAGTAGTAGAGAATAGCTTAATATATTTTTTAAGAAACTTAAAAGTACATACCAGTTTAAAACATGAGACTTACTGATTTTGTAGTCTGAAATGAGATACAATGAACAATTATAACATTAAGCATAGGTGCATTTAAGTTACATGTATGAACATACACAGAGAGAGTGAACAGGAATTGAATGAAGTGGATGCCTTGGTGGGCCCTACCAAAGGCATGCCACTGCATAAAACACACATGCAACAGAGTCAGCAAGAGGAATTTAGAGACAAAAACACAAGTAAACTGGAAGACAAGACAGGGAACACCACAGTAAAGATGGGAGAACCTGGTTACCTGACTAGGCTTGGTGGTAAAGTAAGAGAGTTAATGGTGGAGAACCAGGCGGGGAATACCTCAATAAATATGGTGGAACCTGGTCACCTGACCTGGCCCTCAGCCAAGATGGCGACGAAGTCACCTGACCCCAGTCAAATTGGCGACAGCCACACGTTGTATAAAAAAGCCATAATTTTTGAGCTACAGGGTTTTTAAGCTTAATAATAAGAGAGACCTAGAAGCATGATCCGCCCTGTTGCTGAGCTGCAATGCCATGAGCTGCAGAGAGGAGCAAAAGGCTGGAACTGAAAAAAAAAAAACAAAAAAAAGCTGCACCATGCCACAAGCCATGGCTGGAATTGGAAAAGAAAAAAAAAACTCGTTACCTAACAGCTAAAATTGTGTAACCCCGTGAACACTACAAGGCCTATAATCAAGACATCTCCGCCTATAGGTGGGGTGCAAATACCTACGCGAACACTCAGGACCCGAGAGAGGGTGTCCCCTGACTCCCAAGTGGAGTGCTATAGCCTGACTGGATTCAGTCACGGTGACTCAAAATCCAGAGGCCAGGAGCCGCTCTGAGCTGCCTTTTACAACGAGGGAAAAAAAAGAAAAGAAATGAAAAAAAGAGAGAAAGAAGGATCTGAGGGACCCTGGGCCCTCAGTCATGGGTGGATTGGCCCTGGGCCATTCCAAACACAATTAAAGCTGAGGGAAGCAATCAGCAGGTGAATGCCAGCAAAGGGAACAACTGTAGCCTTGAAGACCCTGGTAGCTGGTCAATTCCCCAAGTTCAAAGAAACAGTTAAGCTGACCAGAATGTGAACACTCATCATTGGATGGAACACGTGGGTGAGATAATCCCAGGTCACGGTTCAGTCCCAGGATTCTTGGCCCCAAGACGGGTGCCCAGGGCTGGAGAGGGAAAGAGGTGGCTGGGACTGGAAGACCTCCCGAGTCACATGGCACCAAATGTTATGGTTTTTAGTTAGTGGGGGTCCCTGGCAGCAGGTCCCCAGGGTCGAGACCATGTGGCAATGGTGGCGGTGGGTGCAGGCAGCGGCGGGTACATGAGACCAGACAGGTACCCAGGTATAATAAAGTTAAACATTTATTAGGTGGATTATGGAGGGGAAAGGGAAGAAGAGGAGGGAGAGAGAGAAAGAGAGAGAGAGAGAGAGAGAGAGAGAGAGAGAGAGAGAGAGAGAGAAACAGAGAAAGAGAGAGAGAGAGAGGAAGAGGGAAGAGCAGAAGAAGCACAGCTGCTTCTTCTAGGAGCAGGAACAAAGAGAGAAATCTATAAGCTGCAGGCAGGCTTGCAGGCAGGCAAGGAGTGGGCATGGCTTGCTCTTAAAGAGACAGAATTCATTACATTTCCACCTCTTCTTTATAATAAAAAGAGCAGGTGGTTAGGCATCACAGGTCATGGCACCAATGTTGTTCTTTTTGGTTGGGGGGGGGTCCCCTGGCAGCTTATTGTGGGTCCCCAGGGTTGAGACCATGTGGCCGGTCTCCAATGGCGGTGGTGTGGACCTGGCAGCTCGTGGCAGCTAGTGGGTGGGCAAGATAGAGACACAGATGCACCATGTAGAGTAAAGTTGAACATTTATTAGGTGGATTATGGAGGGGAAAGGGAAGAAGAAGAGGAGAGACAGAGAGAAAGAGAAAGAGAGGGAGAGAGGGAAAGAGAGAGATGAAGAGGAGAGAGCAGAAGAAGCATAGCTGCTTCTTCAGAGAGCAGGGACAGAGAGAGAAATCTACTAGCTGCAGGCAGGCTGCAGCCTGGCAAGGAGTGGGTGTGGCTTTCTCTTAAAGAGACAGAATCCATTACAATCTAGAGCCATGACTTCCACTTTCTGACTTGGTCACTGTTCTAAGAGCTTGTGATTTGTGAAATTGTGGTTTCCAATGTCTCTCTTCCTCCTTTTTCTGCTTTGGAGACTTGCTTTTATTTATTTACTTGTGTGTGTGTGTGTGTGTGTGTGTGTGTGTGTGTGTGTGTGTGTGTAGGTACTTGAAGAGGCCATAAAAGGATTATTATATCTCTTCCATCTAGAGTTAATGTGGGTGCTGAAATTTGAAGTCCAGTCCTATGGAAGAGCAGCAAGACCTCTTAACTGCTAAGCCACGTCTCCAGCCCCTCCTTTTCTATCTACACTTTTTGCTATATGACTTTGCAGTCCCTTCCTCTGTACTGATTTGAATTTGACCATGTGAGCTGCTAGGCCACCAGGTTATTGGCAGATGTGAGACAATCAAGGGCTTAAAATAGAAATGCTATTGGCTCTGCCCTCTCCTGGTGTGGGAGAATTGTCTGAATTCTGTCAATCACATTTTAAATAAATGCTGATTGGCCGATAGCTAGGCAGAAAGTATAGGCAGGAAAACCAGACAAGAAGTAGAGGCAGAACAATGAGAACAGGAGAATCCTAGGAAGGAGGAAGCCCATTCCTTGCAGTCCTGGCCCATACAATGAAGAAGCAGGATGTGATTTGCCCCACTGAAAATGATATTGAGCCATGTAGCTAACATAGATAAGAACAATGGGGTAATATAAGTTATAAGAGTTAATAAGAAGCCTGAGCTAATGGGCCAATCAGTTCATAATCTGTGTGATTTTCTTTGGGGCTTACTGGCTGTGGGAACTGGGCAGGATAGAAACCCCAACAAGAAGGCCCTCATGTTACATTCTCCTCTTGTTCCATTGCAGTAGGATAAGCCTCCCCCATCAAGCGCCTGGTAGCTGCTGGCTATTTATCCTGACTCAGGAATGAAAATGCATGGATCAGACCTGACTTTTCCTTTGTAGCTGGAAGCAGCTAGGCCTCCAGCTTGAAGCTGAGTTGTCTTGCAGGTCAGCTGCTACCATTATGCTTTTTAATGGTTCTTTTGTTTGTCATTTAATTTATAGCAACAGCTGGCGATTTTAGACCTTTTAAAGTAGTTTTTTTTTTCATTTAACTCAATAATGCTGCAAGTGGGTACTCAGACAATCCTCATTTTTAAAAGATTTGAAAACTGATCCATGAAAGTTAAAGGGGAGGTCTTATTAAATAGCCCAAGAATTCTCTACTACCTCAGTCTGCCTACTGCTTGGATTACAAGTATATTCTGTTGCCCTGTTTCTATATTTATTTACATTTTATTTACTTTAATGTGTGTATAGGTCAGATGACAGCTTGAGGAAATAGCTTCCCTCCTGCCATGTGAGTTCCAGGGACTGAAGTCAGGTCATCAGATTTGGTGGCAAGTGTCTTTATCAGCTGTGGTACCTTGATGGTCCATATCTTTTCTTTAGAGAGGAGAAACCATATGATATAGAACAAGGAGAGACTAGCCATTTTTTTTTTTGCTTTTCTTATAACCTAACCACTAGCTTAATGACGATTTGATTCCTTGAGACTTTGAACGTCACATTTTCCTTCTTTAGGCTTTCTCAAGCAGGTCCCCATGGAAGCAAGGAAGCTGTTAGCCCAAACTGAGATGATAAGGTTGTTGTGCATAACCAACAGAGAGTATATGACTCCCAAATACGAAAAGAAATTCCTTCTCTTCAACCTTTATAGACAACCTGGATTAGTCAGAGCCATTGTCTTGAATCTATCAATGTTTCCATAGACATTCCCCACGGTGACTGTGACTTTGAACCAGTTAGGGGAATAAAAGAATGGCATATGGGAGTTGGTTCACATGAATCAGAATTTACTTTTGTTGCTGGTGATAGGGGTTTCCTTGCCCTGAGATACATGGCTTATTCAGGGAAGGAGTAATTAACTGAAAAACATCAAGACCTTGTTAGGGAAGAGGATATAAAGAATACAAATATAAAAGATATAAAAGAATGAAGTATGGAAATTTGGAAAGGTGTTCAATATCAGGCTGAATGTAAATGGTCAAAACCTGTGAACTGATTTTATTCTATTTTTGCAACCAAAGAGTTTTTTTTCTTAATTTATTTATTTTTGTTAAAAGCAAAATTTACATTTACTCCCCTTGTTCCCGGCCCTCCCGCTCCCCCACTACCCCACC
>JAQHUG010001932.1:0-13332 GCA_028555095.1 Dicrostonyx torquatus
TTTATAACTCAGTTTCTCTTTCTCTAGTTAATAATATATGTATATTTTTCCCGACTAGGAAGATTGCTCAGTGGTTAAAAGCGTTTTGTTCTCTTCCAGAGGTTTTGAGTTAGGGTCCTGTTACCAACCATGAGGGATGGCTAATATTTTCCTAAACTATGCTCTAGGATAACATGAGCTTTATTCTATACAAGTCAGCAATTTGAAACATGAAATATGTATATATACACAGAATTATATGCATACAAATGCATAAACATAAATAGAAATGAAATAAAAAAATAAATAAAAGGAGTCATAATACAAAACACATTAACTTATATACATATTTACATATATACATATGTACATAAATTATTTACATCAAGGGAAGGAAGGTAAAATGAACTAAACACCAAAGATAACATATTAATGTAATATAACATAATTCAATAAAAGATAAAATAAACACATAAAAAACACTGAAGATAATGTTCTAGTATAATATACAACAACATAATAAAACCAAAATAAACAATTTGAAATAACATCAATGATAATGTAATATAACACTATAATATGCTGAAAAATAAACGTGTCTTTTCTTGAAGCAGTTATTGTGGAAGACACAGATTTTTCTCCTGAGTTGTCTTGTGGAAGATGGTCAGAGAAGTTGTCAGGCAATTGTGGCAGGCTTGTCCAAGTCTAGGATGAGAATAATCCATTCAAAGTGTTCCGTGATCTTGTCTGCTTTATAACCTGTGCTGTGTAAAGTAAACACTTAGAATAAGGAAGAGATGCTCTAAGTTCAGAAATTAGATTATCTGATTCTAACATATGATGTCATGGTACCAGTTTCTGCTCTTGTAAGCTAAAGTTGGAAATATTCTTTTCAGGAATCATACAAATTCAGAAGGAAATTAGAATATTTAAACAAAGCAATTTAATAGACTTACTGCAATTTAAAATATCACTATAATAGAATAGACATGTTAACAGTAGGATCAGAAGTTGCAACCAAGGAGAAGAAGTGTTATAGATTATAAGAACAGAGATTATTAATAATATAACATCTGAAATGAGTATTAAACTGTTTAATTCTCTATGGCAATAGTGATACCATAACAACACGCATAAAAAGCTGAAGTTTTATTCATTTAAATGCCTCACTCAGAGTAGCTTATGAAGTGCAGCTGACCAGGTCTTTATTTACTCTATGCTTATTTTTAGAGAATTTTGAGTTTTCCCAATGCTTTTGATCATATTCATGGCACAGTTACTCCCACATATATGACACATTACTTCAACACCAATTTGTGCTGCCCCAAAACAAACTTCTTGTATGGTAATATAGCACTTGATATTGGCTCACATACCAGGGCCTACAATCATAGAAAACCTAACTTTTAAACTCCCAGCATCTGTAAATTTCTAATATCACTTCTGGAAGGGTGAGATTTTGTATTCAATTCTACCTTCCATGCTGGAATTTGGTTTTTCATACTTCACAAGTTGTTAAGAGCTGGCACAACCTGTATGAGTTATATGTATAGCATCATTTCTGTGTTGAGAAAAATTTCCTCATAGTAATCTACATAATCAGTCTTTTATACATTTTCCATTCCCTTTATGCAATGAATCCTGAGTCTCAAGACCTGAGGATGAAGTTTATATAATTCCTTTAGGGCTGAATATTCTGTAGACACTTATTTTCTTCACTTAATCTTGTTTTATTCATCTGTGATAATCAACATCTGCTTTAAACAGAAACTTTGTTGATCATGGCTGGGAGATGTGTTGATCTAAGGGAATTATCATAAAAGACTATAGGGCATTTTACAATTTTGTCTATTTTGAAACATCCTTGTAGAAGTCTGTCCTTCAGGGAATAGGAAGTGTCTTGCCAAAAATTTTTAGTATTTGCAGAAGGTAAAACTGTTTCTGAGAACATAGCTAAAAAAATTCTGCATCACTTTTAAAAATCGATTGGGAGCCATACCTTACAACAAAACAATGAAAGTTTATCATTACTAATTTTGCTTTTCAAATAACTGACTTTCATTATTAATCAAGATTTCTTAAGGTATCATGTGTTTCTGCAGTGACAAATATTTAAATACATTAATGTCTTAGCCTTAAACCGTCTAAGTCAAAATTAGTAAGATGAAAGTAAATTAGAATAATTGTGGATAGTGATTGTTTCTTATAAAATTTAAAAAATTAAAATTATGTAAAAAAACAAATTTACAAGTATGTTTTTAAAGAAGACTGAGGTAGAAAGATTTATCAAGGTTAGTGTTTCACTGCATTCTGTGGTCTTGGTCACACACTGAATGAAAGGGAGTGATAAGTGAGGTGAAATAATTTACTCTGTGCTTCTGAAAAAACAGGTGGTCTGTGAGCATATACCCCGTGGTCATGACAGCATCCCTTTCTGAACGTGATGGATTATATAAACAAACAATAAGGCAAATTTTAAATTCCTTCATTAAATCACTGTTTAATTATTTTGTCACAGTAGTCCAAAATGTAAATGATATAAAACATTTATAATCAAGGAATGAGAGGCTAACTATCATTAGTACCAGTCTATATTTTTGAATACTTTGAAATTTATGTACCAGAAGACAGTGCGATAATTTTAAGACAAGCTTTAGAGAAGCCTAAGAATGCAGAGCTTGAAGAAACGTCTGCTGAATTTGTGTAGGTCAGATTTCACAGAGACTGAAAATAGCAGATATTTGACTCACAGGCTTTCAGCCAAGAAATAACGGCTATATTGGGTTTTGCCAATTGGACATAAAAGCCTTTTTACAGCTTCCTGACTTCTTTCTCTTTAGGTGAAGTATTTCTCCTCACTGCTATGTTGACCTCTATATTGCTGTCTGTTTTCCCCTGCAATACGATACCATCAGGAGTGGAGATACCTGTTTGCTGATGGTGGATGTGTCCTGGGCTACCAGGGTGATCTTTGGAGCCATAAAAACAGCAGCTGTCACATTTTCCTTGCATTTCTGTTTATCCTATGTGATTCAAAATTTTTCTGTGATGCTCCCTCATTTTAGGCAAAAGAGTCTTCAAATGTTTGTTATTGATCTCTTCAGATTTCTTGATTAAAAGAGAGAGAGGGAGAAATCCATTAAGAAAGAGTTAATATGAGTTAATAATCTTCTGTGGCCCAGACACAGAACCATCTTATACAGAGGCTAGGTTTAGGATACAGGATGAAATGAAATTCCTATATTTTATTTTTTATATTTTTTGCATTTTATCTTTCTTCATCTCATTTATTTGTTTATGCATTTTGATGCAAGGTAATTGTGCATGATATGGAGGTAATGTGATAATTTGATACACGTACAAATTAGTAATGATCACTTTGAGGGGATTTTTGAGTTCAAACATTCAAAATTGCTTTTAATCTTTCTAAAGTTAACCCAAGTATAGCCAACATTCATGAAAGGATAATTCACTAATACATAAATGGACAGAAGCCCAAACTCAAACCATGAAAATTGCTTCCTAAACTCATTATCAAAAATATATTAAAAATAAAAGAGGAATGGAAATAAAACTGAGAATAGGAAAGGAGGAAAATCAGAAGCAAGAGAGCAAGAGGGGGAAAAGAGATATATTCAGAAAAACTATAGAAGGAACAGTTGAGTAAGGAATGATATGTGAGGTAAGAAGAAAGAAATGACCCTACATGCAGAAATGTATTGTTTTATTCTTTAGGCAGCTAATTGACACATTTTCTATTGAGCATTTCTGTACTTTAATGTTATTATTTGGGACACTGATAATATTTACCCAGATATAGTCCATGCACTATGAATAGAGCATGTAAGTTTCACTTCAGTAACCAGATTCATCTCGTAATATGCATGAGATAGAGATTTATTTAGAAATTTTCTTCTAGTGGTTTTCTTCAACCTTTAATGAATAACTCAATTTTTCACCTCTAACATTGTGTACAACTATATGCACTGTGCATCTAAGCAAATACATTTTTATTTAATTTTGTAGAATATATGACCATTTTTACTTATTCCAGTATATTTTCTCAGATCAGATAAATCTAATTTTTAATAATGGCAATTATTTTACAACACTAATTGACTTAAGACATGGGTTCTTAATAAGGCTATCCAGAAAGATTTGCCTTTTGGGACTCCTTGGAAGTAACCAAGTGACAGTGAGAGGTCTGTTAGGAATATGCTCATTGTGGATGGATTTAAGTGACTCCAGAGCAAAGTTTATAAGAAGGCAAAATATTTTCCATGTTGTTATTCATGTTGTTATTTAGGATGAGAAATGAAGACACTTCAACTCAGAACTTTGAGTTTTATAACAACCTTAAAGACAGCAGGACTATTATATGATTTCAGAACTTACCAAAGAGAGCTGCATTTTCTATTTTACTTTAAGGTGATCCAATGTTAACACGATCTCTTGAAGATGTTAGTACGTAAAATATATAACATCTTCAAACTGACCTGTGGAAAATCTAAAGAGTAACTCTTTTGTAGGAATGTGAAGAATCTGAATTTTTGTCAGGTACACATTTCAAATTTTCCCTGGTAAGATGTTAAAAATAGGCTCTTTAAAACAGCTTTTTAAAATGTTTTAGATATGGAAGAAACTGGGAAACATATAAAAATCAATGTAATTAGTAGTGATTTATTCACATTTGCATCTCATGTTTGTCTTCTTCTTGTATTTCCCCAGCCTGAGGACTGTAATAGCCTGGCAAGTGTCCAGGATCTCACCCATCCACCACACATTTTTTTCTGTGTACACAGTTTTTCTGTAAATACTCCTAACAGGAATGATATTATGTTTTATTAGAAATATGTTTTCCTAAATGACATCTTTTGGATACTTTGTCCTGTATACTTATCCTGTGCACATTGGTGGAAATCCCTTTAGTTTAGGTTCTCTGATTAATGAATAAATCATAATCATTTATTGCAGTAAATCATGCCATCTGAGGACTAAAGCCTTTTTGTTGTTCAGGAAAATATTTGTACTTGCTCTTACATGCTTATCTTTTCCTAGTCGGGTGAAGAATAAGTTTTCTCCATATACTATATATTAAACTCAATCACATACTCATGAAACAGACAAGTACAAATACAATACAATCATACACACAAAGACTTATTTGTCTACTGTTTTTAAATAAAGAATAGAGTTTCTAAAACATTCTGATCTTTTATTCAAATATTATTTGAACATGTAGAACTTGAACTGTGTCAGGACATACTAGATAATATTCAAAAGTGAATTTCAAGAATTATGACATAAAGAGAAATACTCAAGGAAATGAGTCGATATTAGGTTGGAGTTTCTTAAGTGGATTCGTATGCTATAGGGATTCTAGCTTTTGGGAATAACAGTACATTAGCAATATGTGACCTCAACAGATAACAAATATTAAACATGATAAAGAAATTAGGACAGTGATATAGAAAATATCAGTGTACTGTATAGCCTTATCTTTCAAAGTACTAACAAGAATTTCAGGATTAAACAGGGAAGTAAGTAATAACTTCTGGGTCAAAATGTAGACTGGGAGAGTCTTATCTCAGTCTGATTGCACAGTGTCTCAACAGTGACCATAAAATTACAGTGGACTTTGCTTTGAGAGGCAATAACTGTTTAATATAAAGATAAATGTTAGGATGAGAAACCTTTATTTTCTTTGCAGACTGTATAGATGCTGTGTGTTTTATTTGGAAGATTTGATGTTTCTTTCCAGTTTGATTATGATTCCTTCTTAGAGGGTGAGCTTCATCAGTGCCTATAAAGCTACGTACAGTACTCAACTGTTTAAGATAGGTTTAAGGAAAGGGATAAAGGCTCCTTGCAGGTCATTTATGGATGATGTAAAAGATGACTGTTAATACATTGGAAATATCTTAGTTAGTCAATATTTTCTTCTGCCTTTAAGGGACAGCATTACTATCCAAAGGTAAACACATTGCCTGTCCCCAGAATAGAGCATCAGTTTCTCTTAAAGTTTAAGACAATCAAATGAAAGGTAAATTATGAGATATATGCCAAGTCTATTTTACCTTTAGATTTCCATTAGACATTGGAAGTAATTTTAAGTAAAGCAGCAGTGAAATCTGGATTTTCATTTCATTAATAATTTTTAATTGAAACTTTTAGGAAAGAGTTGTCAAAATATTCAGTAAATTAGTCAAAATTTTACTCTCCAAACTAATAGCCATCTATTACAAATGCAAGTTTGTGTCTATAGGATAAAAAATAACACATTTTTTAATTTTTACCCTTTATATGTTTTATTTTTTCTGCATTTTTCTTTTGTTTATGTATATTGATACATAGTAATTTCACATTATAAGGAGTAATATTATGTTTTGATACATATGCAATTATAATACTGAGAATTTTTTGATATATAATTAACAAGATGCTGTTGTTCAAACATTAAAAAAAATCTTTCTTAAAACCTACTGGCAAAAGAATAATATAATACTACTTAAAGAGAAACAAGACCTTTCTAAAGCCATAGACATTTTTCCTAAAATAATTATGGCAACAGACTTAAAATGGTGAGAATAATTTATGTCAAATATTGATTTGCTACTTATAAGACTGAAAATTCTATGCCTGAATCTTAAAAAACTAAGTCTGCATATATATAACCTTAAGGATGTACCAATGTTGATTATAGAGAAGGGAGAGATAGAAATAATGGGAAGGGAAGATAAAAGTGAGGAAAGTCAGAGAGATGAGAGTGTGGGAAGGACAGAAAGATGAAGATACAAACAAAAAACACAAGGAATATGAATTAAAGAGAGACACAATGTAAGGATATGAGGAGAAGCTGGCATAAAGTGAGATTTTTTGGGAAATATATGTGTACCTTATATGTAGTTTTCTGGATTTTTTCTCTGATCATATTTGTGCATCAATGCTATTACTTACAGCAGCCCCAGTAATTATTCATTATTTCTTTCATGGTGATAGGGCCTGAAAAGAATCTAGGATGGCCAATGTCACTGCAATAAGCGGATTCTTCTTTATGGGGATCTCTGATGTCCAGGAGCTACAGACTTTATGTGGAGTGTTTTTCCTAGTGATGTACGTGGCAGCCCTAATAGGTAACCTGATCATCATCACTCTTATTACCCTTGATCTGCAGCTTCAAACACCCATGTACTTCTTCCTGAAGAATTTGTCCCTGTTGGATGTCTTCTTTGTGTCAGTTACCATCCCAAATTTAGTTGTAAATAGTCTAACTCACAACAATTTTATTTCCATTCTTGGTTGTGCAGTTCAGGTATTTTTATTGAGTTCTTTCACAGGAGGGGAAGTCTTTATTCTGACTGCCATGTCTTATGACCGCTATGTTGCCATTTGCAGTCCCCTGCACTATGATGCCATCATGAATGGTAGTACCTGTGTGCTTATGGTGGGTATTTCCTGGGCTACTGGAGTACTCTTTGGAGCCATAAATACATCAGGAACATTTTCTATGTCGTTCTGTGGTTCGAATGTGATCCCACAGTTTTTCTGTGATGTTCCCTCATTGGTAAGGATTTCCTGCTCTGATATATTTGTTGCCATTTACACCGCTCTTGGGATTGCTCTGTGTCTAGGAGTATCTTGTATCTTCTGTGTTGTGATCTCTTACTTTTACATTTTCTCCACTGTGCTTAAGATACCTACTAATAAAGGTCAGTCCAAAGTGTTTGCCACATGCGTCCCCCACCTCACTGTGTTCACTGTTTTCATTGCTACTGCTTGTTTTGTCTATCTGAAGGCTCCCTCAAATGTACCATCAATCGCAGATAAGATCTTTTCTGTGCTCTACTCTGTGTTACCTCCAGCACTCAATCCTTTGATCTACAGTCTGAGGAACAATGATGTCAAGTGTGCTCTGAAGAGGTTACAGCAAAATATCTACCACAGGGGTTCACTTCATTTAACACTTCAACGTATCTGTCAGTGGTATAGTGTCTTACAAGTTGAAAGCAAGATTTGTAATTTTTGACACAGGAAAGAGAAGTGTGGACATTCATTTTTGCCTTGCGTTAATGGACACTCATCATAAGGATGGTATGATCTAAGATCAGGAATTTTATTATATGGGACTAACATTTGATGTCATCCAGTAGTTTGTGACTCTGATATGCTAAATCTGTTCTCATTTGGGAACAATAACTATCTTAAAGGACTGATCATTTTGATCATGGTAAGATAAAATAACTATCATTGGATAACTCATTATATGATTTATTTACAAACAAAAATAACAGTCTCAAAAACCAGCTTATACAGTGGAAGTAAGTGATCAATAATGGTATATTTAAATCTATTTTTTCTCTGCTAATTTTTCTAGTAATTCAAAAGATAGGCAAGAATTCAACTCAGATTAGTTTCTATTAGGCTTAATCTTTAAAGAAATATCAAATACTTAATGCAAAGGCAAAACTGGAGGAAGAGGTTGTGATACAAATTCAAAAGGAGAAATAGTAGCCATTCAGATTGAGGGTATTATAAGAAAGACATTGTAGAGGTTGAAATTTGTGTGGATGTTTTTCTTTATTTCCTCCTAAACAGAAACAGTATAGGTGAGAGGATGGAGGCTCCTGAGTCTGAGGCTTGCATCTAAATTCTCTTTTATGCTCTAGAGAGTTTAAAAACACAATAAGGAGAGGAGAGACTCTCTGAATATCCTAGTGGCATGGAATGGGTTTTGCAATCTGTGAAGCTATTCGAACTTCATGCATCAAGCAGCATTTATGCAGCTACTGTGAGCTGTCATCAATACTGGGAATGGAAGATTTTGGTAGTGCAGCTGCATTTGAGTCTTCCATGCTCCCTTAAGTAAGTAATCTCAATAAACACACTGGTTTACCAGATAGAACTTTGTTGGTGTTTCATGGGTCTTTCTTTGTTTCTCTATCTGGTCTGGAATGGTGTTCCTCTACAGATAAAGATAACACATAGTCATCCATGTATGTTAGTCAGCTTGCACATAGATCAGGAAAGCATCACTTCCAACTATATGCAGGTGAGTGTTCTCATCAATGCCGGGAAAGAAGGTATGAAACCTACTATGGTTGCAAAAGAAAAGAATCACTGGTTCATAAAATATTTCTCGAGGTGAATTTATCAGTCTCTTCCAACACAAAAAGTTTTCTTTGTAAAATTTTAAATCTCTCTGTACATTCTATACTTTATCAGGACAATTAGCTGCCCTTTTAATTTAATTGGTTTTTCCTTGCTAGAACAACTAAAATATTTTCCAGGAGATTTTTATAATGTACAAACAATTTTAATTACATTAGTAATAAAGTATAGTTATTTTGAAAAAGGGTTAATCATATAATCAGAGTAAAGGATGAAAACAATGTCCAAATTCCTTTTATCCTATGCCATCTGAGACACACACATAGTGAGACAAATCAATTTTCCCTCTCTTTCAAACAGAAAAAAATATATACTTACCCTTCTGGAATATACTCGTGATCTTTAAAACCATTGTTCAAAATAATTTCCGTGAGCAATGTGCAGTTCCTTAAAACCTCCATCCACTGAGGTACATAAACATTGCTAACAAAACTTAAGAAGTACAATATAGAAAAATGACTATGCTATGTTTGACTCAACTAGCTGTATATGACTTTTTATATTGTACCTCAGTGTAATCTCAAGATCTAAATTACAAACAACAAAGGAAACAAACTACATTAAACTACAACACCATCAGCATTAACTGTTCTATAAACAAACCCTTCTGCATAGCCTAACATGGTCCACACAAAATCACTCTCTCCGATATTTGATGTGCAGATTGCAACTGTTTATTACTTCACAAATAAACATTTGTTTATTTGTCTTTTGTGTCCGTTTAACAATTTGTTCATTGATGAGCCTAAAATCATAGTAAGAAAGTCATAGATCATTGCTGGCCAAACTGCCTCAACGTATGTGAGGTCTTGCCTCTGCATCCTTTTGCTGCATGACTGAGAATAATATCCTAAACTCACACACTTGAAATTTTTTCATCCTAGATCATAAACCGGGTAAGCTAACTTCTGACTTTTTATTTGAATCTTTTTGTTTTTTTCTTGTCTACCTCTTTTTAATACATGTTATGCGTTTTTTGATTTGGGTTTATACTCAATCAACATTTATTTTAAGCATAGTTCAAAGATACCAGAATCCATTTTGCTCTATCCATATTTTACAGATGCAAGAAAATAGAATGGAGAGAAGGTTTAAGATAAAATGGTAATAGTTTGCAAAAAGAGAGAGGGAGACAGAGGCAGAGAATAACTATAATTCTCGATTACAGGTGGCATAATTAAAGAGTACACTTCTAGAAATGAGCTTGTTATGTCAATAACTCAAAAAGAAGTATGCAGGTTTAGGGCCCAAGAATATTGTCTCTTTGAAACTCATTTTCAGAAATAATACAAATTTAAAAGGAAAATTGGGATATTTAAATAAAGCAATATAATAGAAATATTAGAATTGAAGACATCACTTTATCTAAAAAGACTTGTAGACAGAAGGAGCAGATGATGCAACCAAGAAAAATAAGTAGTATTGATAATGAGAACTGGGATGCTTTATAGATGCCAATGATTTATTGCAATACCAACAGTTTTGAAACTACCACAGGAAACACACGAAGTTAGAGAAATGGGTAAAGATTTCTTTGTTAGATTTGTTTTTCACACTTATTATGATTTTCTGGAATTTTGCATGTGACTACTATATTTATATAAAATAAATGGGCAATTTTCTACATAGATACCATACACCAAAATTAAATCAAGACCAGGTGAGCAATTAAAATAGACCTATAAACTTTAAAGAAATGGAAGCTGTCATCAAAAGCCTCCCAACAAAAAAAAAGCCTAAGGCCAAATAATTTTAGTGAAGAAGTCCACCAGAACTTCCAAGAAGAGTTAATACCTATACTCCACAAAATCTTCTACTAATAGGAACAGAAGAAACATTGCCAAACTCCTTTAATGAGACTATAGCTACCCTGATGTCAAAATCACACAGAGACTGAACCAAGAAAGAGAATTATAGACAATCTTACTCATGAACATAGATCAAAAAATACTGGCAAACCAAATCCAAGAATGCATAAAAAAATTATCCACCATGATTAAGTTGGCTTCATCCCAGAAATGCAGGGAGGGTTCACCTATGAAAATCTATTAATTTAATCTATCATATAAATAAGGAAAAATATATATTCATCTCATAAGCTGCTGAAAAAGCATTTAACAAAAACAAGCACCCCTTCATGATAATGGTCTTGTAAAGAACAGGGATACAAGGATCATATCTAAACAGAATAGAAGCAATATACAGCAAGCTGACAGCCAACATCAAATTAAAATGAGAGAAACTCAAAGTGATTCCACTAAAATAAAAAAAACAAGGCAAGGCTGTCCATAGTTATTTAACATAGTTCTTGAAGTTTTTCTATAGCAATAAGAAAATAAAAAGGAAGGTTATTCCCTAATTTTCTGAGATATCACCACACTGACATCCAAAGGGATTGTACCAGCTTGCATTCTCACCAGCAATGCAGAAGTGTTCCCTTTTTCCCACACCCTCTCCAGCATAAGTTGTCATCAGTGTTTTTGATCTTGGCCATTCTTACAGGTGTAAGATGGAATCTAAGAGTTGTTTTGATTTGCATTTCTCTGATGATTAAGGATGTTGAACATTTTCTTAAGTGTCTTTTAGCCATTTTAGATTCCTCTGTGGAGAGTTCTCTGTTTAGGTTTGCACTCCATTGTTTTTATTGGATTTTTTGTTCTTTTGATGACCAATTCCTTGAGTCCTTTGAATATTATGGAGATCAGATCTCTGTCTGATGTGGGGTTAGTGAAGATTTTTTTCCCACTTTGTAGGCCGTCATTTTGTCTTGTTGACTATGTACTTTGCTTTACAGAAGCTTTCCAGTTTCAGGAGGTCCCATTTATTAATTGTTTCTCTCAGTGTCTGTGCTGCTGGGGTTATATTTAGGTAGTAGTCTCCTGTGCCAATGCATATAAGTGTATTTCCCACTCTTTCTTCTATGAGTTTCAGTGTGGCTGGCTTTATGATGAGGTCTTTGATCCATTTGCACTTGATTTTGTACATGGTGATAGATATGGGTCTATTTTCATTATTCTAAGTGTTGATATCCAGTTATGCCAGCACCATTTGTTTAATATGCTTTTTCCAATTTAATAATTTCTGAATCTTTGTCAAAAATCAGGTTTTGATGCTGTGTGGATTAATGTCTGTGTCTTCGATTCAGTTCCATTGGTCCTCCTGCCTGTTTTTATTCCAATACCAGGCTGGTTTCAGTACTGTAGCTCTGTATTAGAGTTTGAAGTCAGGGAATGTGATGGCTCCAGAAGTTCTTTCATTGTAAGGGAATGTATTGGGTATCCTGGTTACTTTTGCTTTTCCATATAAAGTTGAGTACTTTGGAAAATTCAAGATGTCATTATTTTCTTCTGCTGCATAGTACTCCAGAACCTAAATGTCCTTCAATCAAAGAATGGATTAAAAACAGCATCATTTTGAGTGAGGTAACCCAGACCCAGGATGACAATATTCACATGTACTCACTCATAAGTGGTTTTTAAACATAAAACAAATAAAACCAGCCCACAAATCACAACCCCAGAGAACCTACACCACAATGAGGAATCTAAGAAAGATATACATAGATCTAATCTACATAGGAAGTAGAAAAAGACAAGATCTGAGTAAATTGGGAGTACGGGGACCTTGGGGAGAGTTGAAGGGGAAGAGGGAGGCAGGTAGAGAGGCAGGGAAGGGGACAGAGAAAAATATAGAACTCAATAAAAATATATAAATAAAATAAAGAAAGAAATAAAATAAAAAGAGATCAAGGAGCTTCAAATCAGGAAGAAAGAAGTCAAACTTTTGTTATTTGCAGATGATAGGATATTATATATAAGTGAACCCGAAAACTTACCAGGGAACTCCTACAGCGATAAGTGGCAGTATATAAGATCAACTGAAAAATTAGTAGCCCTCTTTTTTTTTTTTGATTTTTCGAGACAGGGTTTCTCTGTGGCTTTGGAGCCTGCCCTGGAACTAGCTCTTGTAGACCAGTCTGGTCTCGAAATCACAAAGGTCCTCCTGCCTCTGCCTCCCGAGTCCTGGGATTAAAGGTGTGCGCCACCACCACCCGGCTAGTAAACCTCTTATATACAAATGATAAAGGGGCTGAGGAAGAAATCATAGAAACATCACATTTCAAAATAACCACAAATAACAAAATATGTTGGGGTAGCAAATACCAAGGAAGTAAAAGACCTATTC
>JAQHUG010001935.1:0-12973 GCA_028555095.1 Dicrostonyx torquatus
GAACTAGCTCTTGTAGACCAGGCTGGTCTCGAACTCACAAAGATCCGCCTGCCTCTGCCTCCCGAGTGCTGGGATTAAAGGCATGTGCCACCACCGCCTGGCCATCTCTTTTTTTTAATGATTTATTTATTATGTATATAACATTCTGCCTCCATATATGCCTGCACACCAGAAGAGGACATTATAGATGGCTGTGAGCCACCATGTGGTTGCTGGGAATTGAACTCAGGATCTCTGGGAGAGCAGCCAGTGCTCTTAACCTCTGAGCCATCTCTCCAGCCCATGTCTCTCTGTTTCTATGTGTGTGTGCGCTCACGCACGCGCACTGGACATCACCAGGGCCTCATACATAGGCCTCATACAAGCACTCTATCTCTGAGTTGATCTAAACTCTCTCTTCTCTTTTATATTTTGACACTAGGTCTCACTGAGTTGCCCAGGCTAGCCCTGAACTTGCTATTCTCCTGCCTCAGCTTCCCTAGTAGCTAGAATTACAGGCCTATGCCACCAAGCCTGGCTCCCTCACCTCTTCTGAGTCTTGCTCAAATGTCACCTCCCCTGTTTACACCTCTCTCCTCTCTCTCTCTGTCACATACCTTTATTATCATTCAGCACCAGTCATGTCTTTGTCTTATTTATTTTTATTTTATGTGTATGGGTATTTTGCCTATGCGTATGGTGTACCATATGCATTCATGTCCATGGAGGCCACAGGAGGATGTTGGAGCCTCTGGAACTTGAATTATAGACAGATTTGAGTTACTATGTGGGTGGTAGGAATCAAAGCTGGGTCCCCTGGAAGAGCAGCCAGTGCACCCAACCTCTGAGCCATCTCTCCAGCCCCTCAGTCCCTTTTTAATTTCCCTCCTATACTGGCAGGTTGTTTTCCTAGGGGCAGGGATCCTTGTGGTTGGTCTTGGTTTTTGTGTTTCTCTTTGTGGTAATGGTGGTGGTGTATGTGTGTGCACATGCATGTGTGCTTCCAAGGTTGATGTGTCTTCCTCCATTGCTCTCCACCTTTTAAAGAATATATTTATGTCTGCATGAGTTTATTGTGCAGTACATGCATGCAGGAGCCTGTGGAATCTAGAAGGGAGAAGATCCCTTGGATCCCTCAGGAGTTGTGAACCACCTGAAGTGGGGCTGGGTCCTTGGCAAGAGCACCTTTAACAACTGCTCTTAACAGTGGGCCATCTCTAGCCCTCCACCTTGTGTTGAGAGATAGGAGCTCATCGATTCTGCCTGGTCAGTAAGCTCTAGGGACCCACTGTCTCTAGGACACCTCCCCACTCCACCCTGGGAACTACAGAAGAGTGTGTCCCTCTGTGTCACTTGTGTGGGCCCTGCATTTAACTCAGATCCCCACACTCACACAATTACTTTGCCCACTGAGCCATCTCCCTAGATGCCATTTTTCTGTTTTGCTTTTTAAATGAGGGTGTGTATGTCTCTGTAATCAAGGGTAGCCTTAAACTCAAACTCAGTGCAGTCCCCTACCTCGGTTTCTGAAGTGGAGGGTGAGGATTATGGGCCTGAGCCACCATACCTGACTCAATTTTTTTTTTTGAGGCAGGGTTTCTCTGTAGCTTTGGAGCCTGCCCTGGAATTCACTCTGTAGACCAGGCTGACCTCAAACTCACAGAGATCCACCTGCCTCTGCCTCCCGAGTGCTGGGATTAAAGGCGTGCGCCACCACTGCCCAGCAACCTGGTTAAATTTTTGCTCATTGCTAAATCCCAAACACAAAGAACAGGCCTACAACAGACGCTAAATAGACATTCCTTGCACAAAAAGAACGTCAGCACCCCAGGAAATCTCTGCTCCCTAGACTGGCTTGGGGTCCTGCAGCCTGGGAACACACTCACACCTCTTGCCCTGATCTTTGTGTTGCCCAGCAGGTGTGGCCTTGTCCAGCAGATGATGATGGCCTTGCCCAGGTGAGCTACAGCCTGCCCCCATCACCCACCAGCCAGCAGGATGCGATTGTGGAAGGCGGTGGTAGTGACGCTGGCCTTCGTGAGCATGGACGTCGGTGTGACCACAGCCATTTATGCCTTCAGCCACCTGGACCGCAGCCTGCTGGAGGACATCCGACACTTTAACATCTTCGACTCGGTGCTGGACCTCTGGGCTGCCTGCCTGTATCGCAGCTGCCTGCTGCTGGGGGCTACCATCGGTGTGGCCAAGAACAGCGCTCTGGGGCCACGGCGCCTGCGGGCCTCGTGGCTCGTCATCACCCTCGTGTGCCTCTTTGTGGGCATCTATACCATGGCCAAACTGCTACTCTTCTCAGAGGTGCGCAGGCCCATTCGGGACCCATGGTTCTGGGCGCTCTTCGTGTGGACCTATATCTCGCTGGCCGCCTCCTTTCTGCTATGGGGGCTGCTCTCTACCGTGCGGCCCGACGCTGAGGCCCTGGAGCCCGGGACTGAGGGCTTCCATGGGGAGGGTGGGACCCCTGCTGAGCAGGCGTCCGGGGCCACACTACAGAAGCTGCTGTCGTACACCAAGCCTGACGTGGCCTTCCTAGTTGCCGCCTCCTTCTTCCTCATCCTGGCAGCTCTGGGTAAGTGGGGTCTTGGCCTACCCTGAGCAGCACCTCAGGCTGCTCAGTAACCTCTTTCCCTCCACAAATGTACCTGCTGTTACTTAGGTGGTTGACATCTCCCTGAGATCCGGAAAGAATGGGTATGGGATCTTACCTCGTCATCTCAGCACTTGAGAGGTTGAGGCAGGAGGATTGTTGAGAGTTTGTGGCCAGCCTTGGCAAATAGTAGGATCCTGTTTCAAAAATACAAAGAAAATAAGAAGAAAACAACAATAATAATAACCAAACCCCTCCCCCTACCACTCCCCACCACCCTCCACCACCTCCCACCCAAAAAAACCTAGCTGGGCGGTGGTGGTGCACACCTTTGATCCCAGCACTTGGGAGACAGAGGCAGGTGGAGAAACCTAGCTGGGCGGTGGTGGTGCACACCATTGATCCCAACACTTGGGAGGCAGAGGCAGGTGGAAAACAGCAGCAGCAGCAACAAAGAAAAGAGAAGATATGGAAAGGCAGAAACTGTGCCATGTGTGCTTCCCTAATTCTACCCGAGTGCCCTTATTATCCTGCCCATGGTTAACCACGTGGACAGGAGACCCATTTATTCCCTCACCCATGTGTGCATGCATAGAGGCCAGAGGTCAACCTGACTATTGGCCTCAACAGCCATCTCCTGATTTTTGAGACAGGGTCTCTCACTGAACCTGGAGCTCACTGATTGGCTAGAGGAGCTGGCGTTACCCCAGGGAACCTCCTGTCTCTGCCTTCCCAGCAGCGGAATCATTGTTATCACTACATGCTGCCTTGGCCAGCTTTTGCACATGGGGAGCATCTCCCCAAGTCCTAGTCCTCTCTGATGCTTTCGGTGTTTCCCAGCATAGGTCCCAGCATACAGGCTGCACTGCCTCCCCACCCCTGCACGTTGTTTTGCTTGGGGTTTTGGTTTTTTCCCACTTAATGACTTCTAGACATTTCCTACAACAGGACCTCATTATTTTCTTCAGCTGTATAGAATTCTACAGTGTGAAGGCTGTAGCATGCATAGATTTTTTTTCCCCATTTGCCTCCTGTTGTATGAACTTGTCTCATGTGCCTAGATGGAACTGAAGGGTGAAGTGTGTCTTTTTTTTTTTTTTCAAGACAGGGTTTCTCTGTAGCTTTGGAGTCTGTCCTGGAACTAGCTCTTGTAGACCAGGCTGGTCTCGAACTCACAAAGATCTGCCTGCCTCTGCCTCCCGAGTGCTGGGATTAAAGGCATGCACCACCACCGCCCGGCCTGAAGTGTGTCTTGATTTGAAAGTGAACTGTCTGATGATGTAGGTCTGGTCCTCTGCCCCAGCGTGGGCAAGAAGGAGGTATTACAAGGTTGCACCATGTCCCAGGTGGGGGTGATCATACACGCTTTTGAGGAGCTGTAAAATTCAAACCATACATCCCCATGATGTTGGGGTGACAGAGAGTGGGTCAATGAGCTAAGAAGATAAAATGCCCCAGACAGATCCACACACATGGGAAGCACATTGACCTTGAGTGACTGAGCATCAGGCTGACCCTTTCCGTTTAACCTTCTGTGCTTGCATCAAAGCCCTGGGCTTCTCTTTGGACAGCCATCATGGGTTCTTCTGACTGGCCTTTGTATGCCCTTCAGTCATTGTGTTGGTGATATTGCCAGATCTGACTCACTCCAGGTCCTGATCCCTGGCACCAGATGTCACTCTATTACCTTGTCCCTGTGCCTATGGTAGACCTGTGGCTTGCTGTGACATGCCCCAGAGGTACAGCTGTCCTACAGTGCCACTGAGTTCTGGCAGCCTTCAGGTTCCATCAGGCCAAGGGCTCAATCTGAGTCAGGCTCCAGCAGGACCAATTATGATGAGCTGAGCCTGCTTCTCACCCTGCAGTGAGATGCAGAGACAAGCAGGGCACCTAGCCAGCTGCGGAGTAAGCGTGCGGCACCATAAACACGAGTCTTCAGTTCACAGTGCTTGTCTGCGCTGATCCTTTCTGTACCCTCATGGTGTACACACAAAAAGAACAGCCCCCAGTGGGGAAGTGTTTCAATGCACCCTGCCTTTCTGGTTTTATCTGTCTGAGACAGGTTCTTACTGTATAACCCTGGCTGTCCTAGAACTCCGTAGACCAGGTTGGTTTTGAACTCACTGAGATAGAGATCTGCCTGCCTCTGCCTCTCGAGTACTGAGATTAAAGGCATGCACCACCACCGCCTGGCTTTTTTTAAAAATCTCATTTTTATTTATTTATTCATTTGGGAAGGGGACTGGTTGAGCCCTGTGAGTGGAGCTCAGAGGATCACTTAAAGAAAGTTAGTTCTCTCCTTCCACCGTGTAGGTCCTGGGATTAAACTCAGGTTGTCAGGCTTGGTGGCAAGGACTTTACCCACTGATCCATCTCACCAGCACAGGATTTTTTTCTGTTTGTTTTTGAATTTATTTTTTTTGTGTCTGTGGCGCCTATGTGTGTACATGTGGAGGCCAGAAGTCGGTGTTAGCTGTCTTCCTCAATCACCCTCCACATTATCTCTTGAGGAAGGGTCTCTCATTGAGCCTGGCGTTCACCAGTCCAGCTGGGTTCGCTGGCCAGTGAGCTTCCGGATCAGCCTGCCTCTGCCTCCCCGGCGCTCTCCAGCGCTGGAGTCACAGGCATCTGCACCAAGCTCAACTGTTTATGTGGGTGCCAGGGTCAGACCTCGGATTCTCATGCTGTCACAATAAGCCCTTCACCCACTCATTAGCCCTTGTTTATTTGTTGTTTTCAGACAGGATCTCATGTGTCCCAGGCTGGCTTTAAACTCCCAATCTTCTGCCTCCACTTCCCAAGTGGAGGTTATAGGTATGTGCTATATCATACCTGCTTATTTTTGCTATTTGAGACAGGGTCACTGAGGCTGACCCTCAACTTCTAATCCTCCTGCCTTAGCTCCCAAGCACTGTAAATCAGGATTCTTCCATTGAGTTTCTTGGCATCTCAACTAACTGTATAGAAATGTGGGCAAGCGATGAGCATGTAACTGCTGGGTGCTCCAGTCACTGCCTCTGTAGAAAGAAGTCATTTCCACAAATAGCAAGAACAAAAATACCAAAGCCATAAGAACACCGGGTGACATTTGGGACTTGGAGGAGATAAGGGAACAGATGTCTGAGGTAAGATGTGTTCTAGGCAGAGGGTTAGTGTGTACAGGTCCTGAAACAGAAGGTACCTGGCTGTTAATATGGCAGCCAAGGCTAGCGAGGCTGGAGCACAGAGAGGTGGGGCAGAAGTCCCGTGCCTTTCTGTATCCATTGCAAGGATCTTGGCTCTTTCTTGCTCTAGGTGAGTTGGAAAAAATGGACCATGTTGAGAGGGACAAGATCTGAGTGAATTTTATAGTGGGGAGCAATCCCTGGGACACCAGGAAAGATGGGCAACTTGGAGTAGAGTGGGACCTGCCTAGGCAGCAAGAGCAGTCAGATTTGAGCACTACCTTGGAAGCCCGGTGTAGGATTTGGATTGTCCATGATGCTTACAGATTTCCTCAGAAGGGTTTGCAGTATACCCCCAGCACCCAAGGCCACACAGCCCATCATCATCGGAGCTCACCGATGGTTTCTTCCCTATGGGTAAACGGAGGCAGAGCTGTAGCTCTGTTAAAAATCGAGCTGTGGCTGGAGACCCCATCTAGCTAGAGACAGATAGCCTCCTTGAGGCTCCTGCTTCATGTCCAGCAGAGGGCGCCAGAGCCCTACGGAAGGACAAGGGGCAGTTCTTGTGTCCAGCCTCAACCCTGGCTCAGCCTGTGCAAAGAGCTGCAGAGAAGACACCCAGAGGAACCAGGCACCCAACTTTGAGGGTCTATGCTTCTGCACCAACCATTTTTGTGAGAGTAGGCATTCCAGATTCTTGGGATTAATCTGACAGCCTTGGAGCTTGTCAGGGCTCAGTAACCAAGAACAGGGCATTCCCAGTGCTAGAACTAAAAGGTGCTGCCAGGTTTGGTGTTCGGTGAGGGTTGCTATCTGCATCCAAGGTGAGCGAGGCTGTGCCCTTGGAGAAGAGGCACTGTGTCCCCCAGCAGCTGCAGGAAAGGAAGGGCAGGGCTTTGAAAGGCTCATCCCAGCTTCTGAGTGAAACATACCTCAAAGCCCCACCTCTTACATATGTGATCTATAACATGAATGAACTTGGGTTGAATCTCAGCCATTTTCCTTCCTTGCTCTGGGACCAACTGAGTCAGCTGGTTGAAGATCAGGAAGCCTGTGGGTGAGGAATCACCCTACCAGCTGCAGAGCTCCACCCCTCAGAGGGGAGGGACCAACATGGTCTGGAGCCAGAATAGCAAGGTCTTCCTGGTTCTAGAAGGTAGACGAATGAAATCACCTTTGGCATCTCAGCTGATGATGAGCTGTGTGGAATGGGTGATGGCAGGACCTGTGACAGGCCCTACTCTGGAGGGAATGAGGTGGCTTCATGTGCTCAATGCCCAGATGTCATCGACGTCAGCTCCGGCCATGTAGACATGTCACAGTGTTTTCTATAAAGGGAGGGAGGGTTAGTTTTCTTCTCTGGGTCGAACTTGGCTCACCATTGAGAGTACAGCCCATCATGGGGGGAAGTCATGGCACAGACACATGAGGCGGCTGGTCACATGGCATCCACAGTCTGGAAGCAGAGATGAACGCTGGTGCTCAGCTTCTCTTTGTTTTATTCAGTCAGGGACTCCAGCTCACAGAATACTGGAGCCCACATTTATGGTGTGTCTTCCCACCATAGTTAATCCTGTCTAGAAACTCCTTCATAGCCATGCCCAGAGGTTTGTTTCATGATAATTAAATCCCATCAAGTTGACAGATTAACCACTGTAGGGGCAAGCAGGCACTGGCAGAATAGACCATGGGTTGGATGAGCAACCTGTGGGCTCCCCCTGAGCCCGCCCTGTCTCCCCCAGGTGAGACCTTCCTGCCCTACTACACAGGCCGGGCCATCGACAGCATAGTGATCCAGAAGAGCATGGACCAGTTCAGCACAGCAGTCGTTGTCGTTTGCCTGCTGGCCATTGGCAGGTAGCCACCCAACCCATACATATCACCTCGGCAGGAGGGAGGGCAGAAGGGTGCAGGAGCAGCTCAGCACCATGGCAACATCCCAGAGTAGCTTTGAACCCTTTGGTTGGGCCATAACTTAAAGCCACACTCTCTTGTCTCTGAAGAAGGCACCAGTCCCTGAGGATATGCTTTCCCCTCCCTGGCTGGTTTGTGAATATGCAGGCCAAAGGACTAGATTCTTATGCTGTTCTAGAAGGATCTGCTGACGGTGTTGAGTCTCTCACCCTTGCTGAGGGACTTACTGGGGAGTGAGGGGATCTAAACCCCAACGCCATCCCCTACAGAGTGTCCTCTCTCCTTTGGGGGGGGGCGGTCAGTGGGTGGTGGCTGCTGCCTGCTGGAAGGACACCGGCTATACCGTCTCTCATCTGCAATCAGCTCATTGGCCGCAGGTATTCGGGGCGGCATTTTCACCCTCGTATTTGCCAGACTGAACATTCGCCTCCGGAACTGTCTTTTCCGCTCCCTGGTGTCACAGGAGACAAGCTTCTTTGATGAGAACCGCACAGGTTGGTCCCTCCTGGGGACTTTGGGTGTTCAGGGTGAGCTAGCTTCTTGTGGGACCCAACAGCAGCATGGCTTGCCCTGCGATCCCTTCCTATGGTCCAATTCAGGGTGTAGCTCTGGGGTGTTAAACTGCCTGGGGAAGTTTCGGTGTGAGCTACTTAAGGTCTCTGCAGTGGCAAGGCCTCTGAGAGTGGCCTGCAGAGGCCCAGTTCCTGTGTACTGGGTGATGGGAGGAGCCCAAGCAGGGCAAGGAACAAGAGACCAGCCCAGTCCTGTCCCGCTCCTCACCCTCAGGGCCTATCCCCCCCACCCCATAGTGGGCACACCTGATGGCTGTTACAAGGCCCCTGGCCCAGTACCCCACATTATGTGAGACACCTGCTATGTGTTCCTCTCCAAGCTAAGGCGGGCATGGAGGGTGTTTACCCATTTTGCCAGTGACTGCTGGCAGAAATAAGTTTGAAATCTCTCTGTGATGAGTGTGTGGTACCAAGCTGGCCCTTCTTAACTGACATTTAGCTGCTGTTCCCACTCAGTGGGGAGGCAAGATGTTGCAACCGTGTGTGGTGGCCTACACCTGTGATTCTGTCAAGGCCAGCCTGGGCTACTTGAGACCTGGCATCAAACAAAACAAAGAAAAAAATGGTGCTGGGGCTGGGGCTGGCTCCCTAGCCTTCCAGAAGTGCCCTCTATCATTCCCAGAAGGCATGGCGGGAAAGATGTGATTCACACTGTCCATCTCAAAAGCCCCTTAGCGTCCCCTGTGCCCACCCTGGCAGCTCTGGGCATCTTTGCCACAGAGGGCTGACCAGCCTGTGTTCCAGGGGACCTCATCTCCCGCCTGACCTCTGACACCACCATGGTCAGCGACTTGGTCTCCCAGAACATCAACATCTTCCTGAGGAACACGGTCAAGGTCACGGGCGTGGTAGTCTTCATGTTCAGCCTGTCCTGGCAGCTCTCCCTGGTCACCTTCATGGGCTTCCCCATCATCATGATGGTGTCCAACATCTACGGCAAGTACTACAAGGTAGGCGCCACCGATCCCCAGGCAGTACCTGTGTCTGCTTCAAGAGCCTTAGGGTCTAGACAAGGCTGTTCGGAAGTAGTATGTGTTCACTCACATCTTCATTTGGTCATCGGGTATTTCCTGAGCGCCAACTGTGTCCAGCACTGGGAAGCAGTGAAGTAGGTCCCGCCTTCAGAACTCTTGTCAAGTGACAGCTGGCCTCAGGTCATGGTAATTGCAGCACTGGTATCAGGCAGGCGTGGTGGCTCATACCTGCAGTCCCAGCACTTAGGCTTGAGAAGCACCACTCAAAGCCTACAAAGCAGAGAGAGACAGATGGCTGTGAGTGAGGGGTGGCTGCTGGGACCTGAGGAGAGCGGACTGTCTCAGGACGGCGTTCTGAGTAGAGGGCACAGCACACACATGGGGCTCTGTGGTAGGGTGTGCCTGTCTGAGAAGCCACCAGGTGGGATGCAGGGAAGTGACAGGTGATGAGTGCAGAGGTTGGCTCTGGGTTTCAAGGGGGATGATGGCTTGGCCTTGATTGTAATCTAGTATGAGGCCTCTGCAGTCTGCTCTGCCACCCTGTTAACTGGGCTCACTCTCCCTGGCTCCTGGATTTGTGGGAGCTCCAGAGCTGAGTTCGGACATGCAAGTCTAGGCCCCTAGACAGGCTCAGGACTCAAGAGCAGGCGCTCCAGGCCAGCTAGTGGCTCTCTGTTCCCAGCTCTGGGACTCTCCCCTGTGCAAACACATTTCCTTCAACCTCCAGCCTTGAAAAAGGCTGCCTCTTCTCAGCTCTGGTCATGGATTCTCCACTAGTTCCTCACTGAGGGGAAAAGTAAAAGGTTGGGATGGAGCCTGTTCCCTTCCCTGTCCCTGCCCTCACTTTGCTACAGTATTGCTGGCCTCTATCTCTGCCCACCTCAGGCACCACCTCCAAGTGGGTGGAGCCTTGAAGAAATTCCTTTAGGGTCTACCATCCCTACAAACCACACACACACACACACACACACACACACACACACACACACACACACACACACACCCCACCTGCAATCCTCGAGACTGAGTTCAGTTCCCAGAACCACAACAAGGTGGAGGGACACAATCAACCCCATAAAACTGACCACACACATGCCAAGAGATTTGTGCCCATGTCCCCACCACAATAATTAAAGATTTTTTTTTTAAAAAAAGATACAACAGAACCAGACATGACTAAGGGCCCCATCTGGTTCCTCCCAGGTGTGGTGTGCTGTTCATGCTCCCTGTGACCAAGTGTGACATTCAGATCCTGGAACCAGCTAGAGCACCACCCTATTCTATCCTGTGGGGCAGCACTCTTGGCCTGCTTGGGCAGCTATTGTATTAATTACTGTGGAATAGACAGAAGCAGAGCCGCTTCCCCTACAGCTGCCTCTGCTTACTGTATGAGCAGATTCTCCAGCCTGTGGTGTTTGCAGTGCACACGTCTGGGATCTCACATCCTCTCCTAGTTTATAATGAACACTGCCCTCTAGTACTTGTGTTTCTAGTGTGCAGCCTGAGCAAAGTATGAGCCTGCTGTTCTTAGGCCAGGTGTGGAAGGTTCACTCAGATCTGAGTCAGTAGTCTCCTTTAGGAACTGTGGGTGACTTAAGAATCACTCAGAGACGTAGGCAGTGGTGGTGCACACCTTTAATCCCAGCACTCAGGAGGCAGAGGCAGGTGAGTTTGAGGCCAGCCTGATCTACAGAGCAAGTTCCAGGATAGGCTCCATAGCTACTGGGAAACACTGTCTCAAAAAACAAAACTAAAGAAACAAACAAAACAACAAAACAAAAAAATTTACCCAGGGGCTAGAGAGACAGCTCAGCGGCTAAGAGCACTGACTGCTCTTCCAAAGGTCTAGGATTCAATTCCCAGCACCCACATGGCAGCTCACAATTGTCTGTAATTCCAGTTCCAGGGGACCTGGCATCTTCACACAGATATACATGCAGGCAAAACCCCAATGATTAAAAAAATAGATCACCCAGCCCTCAGAAAGTGTACCCCAAGAGCTCCACTGAGGTCTGTTCTCGGAGTCTGCCCTATCAGAAGGAAGGGGCTAGAGCTGGGACAGGCAGTATGGGATGGAGGTGGGTCCAGGAGGGTAGTGAGACTGTCCTGCCCATTCCTGTCCACAGAGGCTCTCCAAGGAGGTCCAGAGTGCCCTGGCCAGAGCCAGCACCACGGCCGAGGAAACCATCAGCGCCATGAAGACCGTGCGCAGCTTTGCCAATGAGGAGGAGGAGGCGGAGGTGTTCCTTCGCAAGCTGCAGCAGGTGTACAAGCTGAACAGGAAGGAGGCAGCGGCCTACATGTCCTACATCTGGGGCAGCGGGGTACGTGTGGTCAGATGCCAGGGGTGAGAGGAAGGGCATCCAGATAGGGAACCCTTGCTTGGGCAATAGTCTGGGTCCCCACACGTGGGTGTCAAACCATCTGAGAGTCTTTCCTGGAAAGATCACAGTGGCCTTCAGAGGCCTCTTCCCCTATCTATGTGAAGTGGCAGGCAGGGGGAGCTTTCTTCCCAGACTGCTATGGCCCAATCTAGGTTTCAGCCCGTTTGTCCCTGTCCCAGTAGCCTGGGAGGTGGGAACTGGGCCAGCCCAGGAGTGGTGGGGGCAGGGAGATGCAGTTTTGTGGGAGGAAGGAGCTGGAGGGGTACAGGGGAGCCAGGAGGCAGGGACTATTCAAACACCACTACCTGAGACACCCCCTAAAAATGCCAGTCAAGCAAAAGAAGGGACAAGCTCAGCCAGCTGCCTAGTCTCTCTGCCAATTCTTGCACAGTAGGGCTCTTGGAGTGGAGAAGGGTTGCTAGGGATCCTGGGTAGGTTGTGGGTTGTCTCATCTCCCAGACCTCCCTTCCCTAAAGACTATAGCAGGAGGTCCCCAAGACATTGCCCTTCAGGAGCCTAGTTAAGGAAACAAAAAGTTCTCATGGTCCAGCCTCTGCCTGGCCACTGTGTGACCTTAATTGGTGCACCAACTTCTCTGATCCATGCTCTTTGCAATGAAGACTGCCTAGCCCAGCAGAGGAACTTGAGGTTGGCATGTGCCAGCCAGGGCCTTACAAAGAAAGCCTTGTTCTGCTGCCAAGCCATAGCCTGCTCCAGTTAGGGGCCTTTGTAGGGGTTCCTGGCGGGGGGTGGAGTGGGGTTATGAGTGACAGATGGGACAATGAAGTTTTCCATTTGTGGCAGAGTATACAGAGCCCTTAAGGCTGCCTTCCAGAACCCAGTGAGATGGCTTAGTGGGAAAAGACACTTGTCACCAAGTCCAGTGACTTGAGTTCCAAAAGAAGCTATTCTCCTGTTCCCACAGGGTTGGGGACACAGTAGAGGGCAGGGCCCTGGGCAGCTAAGGCCTGGGAACATAACCCAGGTCCTCTCCCCTCTGTGCAGCTCACACTCCTGGTGGTCCAGGTCAGCATCCTCTACTACGGGGGCCACCTTGTAATCTCGGGGCAGATGAGCAGCGGCAACCTCATCGCCTTCATCATCTACGAGTTTGTTCTGGGAGACTGCATGGAGGTGAGGGGCAGCTAGGGGAGGGGAGGGTGTGCACTGTGACAGGTTTGGATTTATATCAGGTGGGTGCATGCAAGATTGCATTCAGACCCATCTCAAACATGGTGCTTATGAGCTAACAATGCCAGAGAAACAAGCTCTGAACCGGAACACACGATGTCACTGTTGGAACACACGGGCATAGTGAGTGTGTACTGTGTAATGACATCACTGTGTGAACACACGGGCATAGTATGTACCGGACACGTGA
>JAQHUG010001942.1:0-12849 GCA_028555095.1 Dicrostonyx torquatus
AGAGCTTATTTCCCAGATTATCTGCCATACCTCCCAGATTATTGATCATCTGGCTTTTACTCAGTATAGGTATACTTTAACAAATACATTATCTTAATTAAAAAAAAATCTTCTGTGAAACATGGATAAAAGCTATTACCATCACACAGACAAACTAATGGAAGCAGAGCAAAATATGTATTTAATATTCAATGCCTTTATATTTAATCCTGTGCATTAGTTAAGTCAGACTTAAAAGTTTGTGAACCACATTTATTCAAATTGTGGAATAATCTTATTTTTCAATTTATTAATAGAGCACTACAATAAAATATATTTTAAAAGTTTCCCATGAGTTGAAAACTAAAATTTTTATTACATTATCTTTCAAAGTTCTTAGGAACCTACTCTACTATTTTGTAAGAAGCCATCTATGGAAATATTCCACTGTAGAGAGTAGGTGACAGTTTGTGTGTGTGTGTGTGTGTGTGTGTGTGTGTGTGTGTGTCTAATGTGACTGTGTGGGTATGTGTGTGTGTGCATGTTTTATTGCTAGTTCTTTGAAAGTCTCATACAACACACTTTACTCATATTTACCCCCCAAAACTCTTACCAGATCTTGCTCATTTTTATTGCTACTGGATTTTATGTTCATTTCCCCTAATAGTTTAACACCTATCATTTACGGTATCCAAATTTTTAGGTGTGAAATCATTCACTAGAGATTGCTCAACTTACTATGAGCCACGATCCAGAGAAACCTCTCTCTACTTGTCCTAGAGACTAAAAATTTCCTATGATATCTAGCAAGTGCGTAGTTGTCTTATTATCTGCTTTAGCTATTTGTGTATAGGTATTTAATCTTGTACAGTAGTAAGATTTATAGGTCTTCCTCAAAACAACTGTAGTGTTATTTGCCATACTCTTTCTTTGGCCTACCTTTATTTTCCTTACCTAGTTAAACCCTTCCTGTTGCAGTATTTACTTTTAATTCTTTATAGATAGTATATTCTACCTCACTTCCCTTGAAAGTACTTACCAATAAACATTTAGTCAGTTCCTAACCTTCATAGGTATGTTTGCTTTTAATATGTCTTCTAGCGCTTGGATTTGAGAGCTTGCATTGGCAAATGATAACTATTAATTGTAGTATAACATATAATTTGACGATTTCTGTAAAATAGAGGATCCTTCTGGAATTCCATGACTCAGAGGAACAACCAGGAACAGATGATGAATTCTAGGTGAGTTTGGGGCTACAGAGACAGACTCTCTCAGTCTCAGAGAGGAGATTATAAAAAAGAAGAATATGAAGAAGAGGAAGAAGAAAAATATGTCAAAAATAGACTTTATTCAGTTATAGCTATGGCTCAAAAATACTAAAGTGATATGTCAACTGGATGGACTTTCTGGTGGCTCTTTGGTAGAATCTGATTTCACACTCATTCTCTTTGGCAAAACCTACTACTCTGAGAATACTGAAGTGAGCTTTTACTTTCTTCCTATTATCAGCTGAGGTTTCACCTTCCTGTGTAGGTAGCTTGCATTTCAACTTATACTCTCTAACCGTTAACACTCAGAGTGGGTTTTTATTTATTGAATCTCTCAGTCTCTTCAGTTACCAATTGAAAAAGACTACCATTTAGCCTTTGGTTTGGTATGCCTTAAAATCTCCACAGTAAAAAATGTATTAAATAACACACTGTGAAATTATTAATGAATGATATTTTGAAGATAGTTGCATTTAGGTAGCAAACATAGCAGATCCATTATTTTGACTGTGAATGTGTTTTTGGGGGTACAAAATAAGCAGAAAATTACACTAATAATCCTTATTGCAGTAAAATTGCATTTGATATTAGAGATAGAAAATAAACTGAGGGGTTTAATCTCACAGTGAGAGCTTCATAAATAGGTTTATTAATGCATTTCGTTGTCTGGGGAAGAATAAGTTGCCCTGGAGCCATTGCCCTGGAGCCATTGTCCAAATTATAGACACACTCAAAAGAATATATTTGTAAGTATTTTTTAAAACATTGAAAAAGGGGCTGTGTATATAGTGTATATATGATCTCTGGAAGGAGGAAGGAGAGAGAGGGAGAAACAAATACACACATACATATGAAGAGAAAGAGAGAGACAGAGAAGCAAAGAACTTGGAAAGTCTGATTTATCTCAATATATTGGCTCACAGTAGTGCAGGAGTCCAGAGCTATCAAATGGAGCATAGACTAACTGATGAAGGCAGGATGGCAATCAGGCTGACTTACAATGCAGATTCTTCAGGGTAAACCAAATCAGGAATGGATTTCATTGTTTAGGAGTCAATATTTCTGCTGTATTCAGGACTCATTGTGAATGAGGCACAGGTGCATCATGCAAGACAATCAGATGTCTGGCTTGTCAATTTAAATTTTAAACTCAAAAAAAAAAACAATGCTGTAGAAATTTACAGAATAAACTGTGACCACATGTATTAGAAACACAAAATGCAATCAAAGAGACACAAAAATTCATTTCAGAGTGGCATAAGATTTCTCATTTATACTGTTTGAATTTTTCAGTTTCTGAATCTAAGTCAAGACTACTTGTATTTGTATTGATTGTGTTCTTTGACATTTTCATACAGATACATTATATTCTGAGTTATGTCACAGAAAAAATCATTTATCTCCTTTCATCTCACCAAACCTTACCCTTATCTTACTACTAGAACTTTTCTTAGATTCTGGACCCTTTTTGGTCTTCCAGGGCCATCTGATTGAGCTTTGGAATGGTACAATTCAAATGAGTCAGGTAAAGTCAGCAATGTGTAAACAAGTAAAGGCAGTGATTTCCCTATCCCAGAAACTATCCATAGCAAATATGCATTGGGAGAAATCCTTGCCTTCTCCACCCATTTTTGATTGTTGGTACTATTCCAGTGTTTTCAACATGACAACTACACTTTCAATGAAATCCTGATTGCAGTGGCTATGTTTCACCATGGAAATGGTATTTCAAAACCACTCAGCTAGCGTGTGGCTCCTATGTATTTTGCATTTGAGTCACCTTGTAAGTGATACACTATCACTTGTCATTCCAATATATTGAGATTCTTTTGTTTGTGCTTTCATTTCTATATCAATAAGTCTCAATTTCTGATATTTGAAATATAGTAATGCAGAGTTTTGTCTTCATTCTGAATTAATAATTGGGATCTATATGGATGTTCACCCTTGACTGTGCTTCTGTTCTGATTATATTTGTGTGTATAAATTAGTCAATTGTAAATAAGATTTTTTATGAACTTAAAGAGATTTTTCCAGTTATAACTCAGTTAAAATCATTTAACTGTTACTGATCTAAGAAAGAAAGACACACATACACTCACACACACAGACACATGAACACCCACATACAGCCATATGCATGCATATCAACATTCTTCAGAAGAAAGTACATATAGAAAGGTAAAGATTTTCTTAACATGACTCATGTGAGAATTTTTTCAGGTTAATGTGAAATCTATGCATCATGGTTTTATTCATAGCATTCAACTATGCCATGTTTTTATACTAATTGTTGCTATTTTCCTTTTTTTAGTTCTATGTTTTGTCTTGCCGTTTTTTAAATCTTTATAATCATTCAAATGAAGTAAAATCTAGGAAATTCTTCTCAACTTGTTAGAAAATTTTACAACTTCTGCTTCCACAGTCTAAGATTCTGTATAGGTTAAGTATAGACAAATATTATCACATTTCATTTTGCTATGTTTTATTGTTTCTATTATGTTGTTACCATTTCAAATGTAAGATTCACCACTATTTAATTCTTTTGACCAAGTTATTTTAAATTAACTAGTAAAATTCTTTGCACAGGGAATTGATTAGTAAAATTTTATTAAATATATGAATATGATCTATTTATCATTTTTTACTCTACCAAATATGTTGCCCACAAGACTATCCACACCTATACTTTCTTCTGCTTCTCCCTCTCTTTTGGCTTTCTTTTGACATTTTGATTCCTCTTTCCCTATGCCTTGTAAATGTTAGAAAATGTTCTACCATTGTTCTACCACCAACTTCATTCGTCTCTGTACATCAATCAGCAAGTTACAATTATCCCACTTTGCCTTTCTGCTCTTCCTTCTTGCATGTGTTAAATATTAAAACTTATTTTACCTCATAAATTTACCAAACTGGGAGTCTTTTTTTTATTTCTTCTAAAAAATCAGGACAATCTTATACTGTACAGAATTTTTGTGACTCAGAATATTGAAATCTAAACTAATGCTTCTCAAATTGCAGTGTTGTAGTGTTTCAAACCATAACAATACCAGCCCTTTGTTTCCAACCTGAATCTAAAAATCAGAAATTCTGTGTATGGTACTGGACAAACAAATCCAGTTGTTTTTGTGCCTTACTTGTGATTCTCGTGCCTGCATAAATGAATGGTTATTACAAATATAATTCTAGTGATTTCGGGAATCAGAGAGGTTTAGTGGTTCATGAATTAAACGATGGTAGTGGAAACAATGGGGTGTGACTTGCAGTGATGAGGATACATAATTTCAGTTCACTATTTAACATTTTTTCTCTTATTGCATGCCTAACTCATTTGAAAAGTCATTTTTCTATCTTCTTTATTCATTGACTGTTTTTTCACATGCAAATATATTTAAAGAACAAAGCCAACTTTTTAAAATTTAATTCAACTGGTAATTTCCGGTGGTACAAATTAAATTTAGGTGTAATGAATATAGTCCCAGTTGACTTTAACCTGAAATTATTCCTTATGCAGGTGCATCCAATAATTCAAAAATCTATTAGTGGAGAACAAGTGGTTTCAAGTTCCCAAAGCTTCTGCACATCATTTTGTTACTGTCACTATGATATTTTGATATATGTCATCTGTCTTCCACAAATGTGTTCATATTATCAATTTTCCTTAGCACACATCTCCATTCTAATTGGCACAGTTTGACACACAAAGGGAGTAACAGCAATGAAAGTAGTATTGCTTTCACTGATAGTCAAGAGAAATAAAATGCTCATCTGGAATTCTGTCTATGTATAAAAATGTCAGTGTCTAGCCTGAAGAGTGACAGGAAAAATCTGTACTCCAAATAATGACTTTAAATCTCGTTAAAGAGTATTATCATGCCTGATATTAGATGACTAAAATAGGAACAGTTTTAGTGAAAGGTTCAGATTAAAGGCAGTCCATGAAGTTTTGACTATGACTTTTTATTCAGCAGAGGATTCCAAGCCTTGGGAGTGTAGAACCTGAAATTCAGGGTAATGGCTTCCTGTCCTACTGTTCAGTTAACCCTTTCTATAATGCGATCTCACACACCTATCAGTGTGTTCTTAATAATTCTAAATACTGTGAAGGGAACTATGAAGATTGACTTCTGCAGCGAGAAAAGCATTTTATAGTAATGTAAGTATTGGGGTGAGAACGTTCTTGCCATGTTGGAGATATTTAACAAAAATCCTTAGAATGCTTTCAGTTGTTAAAAAAGTAAACAAAAAAAAAACCCAGGATATATTATTTAGCTTACTCGATTTAGAAGATATATATTGATTTATAAAATTTTAATGAAAATAGATTTCAAATTTTATTTGATCTAATCTATGTCACAATTTTTAATGAATTCTCTAGTTTGTATCTATGTTGGTTTTTTTTTTTTGCCTTAGTGCTTATTGCCTTAGAGCAAATGCTCTGATACAATTTCTATGTTACATGTGTACACAGTAGCATGATGGTGTCATTATAGGCTAGAGTAAAATCATCCTCATTAACAACCTAGAAATACAGATCACTTCCTGGAGTAGTGGGAAATCCTGCTACTCTGAGATATTTTGTAGGCAAGTTCGTATTTGCTGCCATTATATCTTATTTAATAATAAATATATGTCCATAATTGCAGGAACTATTTCAATTAATGATATGGAGCTTAATTTATTGACTACTACTAAGTATTAATGTTTATATATCCATCCTCATTTATTGGTTAATTATAATATATATTAAAATTTATTTTTATGTTTAGCTAGTATATTGTCTATCTTGAGGTTTTATGATGATGTCTAAGAAATTAGAACAAGTTTGTAAATTTATCTAAAAACCTATGTATTTACTTATTTCATTTGAAGTTTTGATAACATCGCATTAGTTTGTAAATGCAACCAACAATGGTGTTTGTGTTGTTTTCATAATTGTATGGTCTTAGTAATAGAGGCGATGGCAATATACTAATCTTTGAATATACTTGGTTATGCTTTGAACATGCATGCATATTGTAGAAATCATTTCTTGTCATTTATTAAGGGTCTGTATTACAGAGCTGGTGACATATTGTTGGAAACATTCTAGATTCTTTTACCAAATATTATTATTCACTAAATTTTCAATTAATGTGTGCTTATATGAAATTTAGCTAAATATCAATCTATAATCATTGTTAATCAAATCTCTTAGGTCATAAAAAATTGTACTTTAAAAAACCTGTTGTATTTAGTTCCAAAGTGGTTTAAAAACAATCCTATGTAACTTAAAATTTTAGAAAATTAAGGATTTTAAATTTTTTTTTGTTATCTGTAGGAGTCACAAAAGAGTTTAGGAATTGTAAAGTGATAACTGTATGGGTTTCTTTTATTTAATTATATATAATTTTCAATCTTTGGGATAACAAGTCTGCATACTTTATGTATTATCTATCATTTTCTTGTGAATGAAGTCTTTAAATTACCTTAGCAGGAAGTTATGAGTAATATTCAAGTTTACAGAATCTGTAATAATACTGCTGCTGTGTAAGTTTAACTTCTAGTCATTGCAGGTTTTTGGGATCGGAGAGGTTTTTTTTTTTTTTTTCAAAGATATATTGTATTTCCTTGTCTATAAGAAAGTATTGTAGTGAGGATCATCAAAGAATTTCAACTTAACATGATACTTTGAAATATTTATTATGAAATAATAAATGTAAATGCTTATTATTGCTGTAACTTGTTTGAAAATCATGTTAAATTAATACCAATAATTACTAAATATATCACAAGAATATCATTGTGCTTTGCAAAAAATTATATAAAAAACTGAAACTGAGCTTTTCTAGAAAACAATGTTATAATTGAAGCATGACACATGAAAAGTGAATTAATGGATCTCACTCTTTGCCATTTATTTCTCTAAAAGTCAATCCTTGGACTAATTTATAGCGTAACTAGTAGGGTCTAAATCAAAATGCCTGTGGATTTGATTTCCTTTCCTGTGCTTTCTCTTTAATCAGATAATTTTGACATGTAATGAAATGGACAGATGTTGCTGTGTCTCAGGGAGACAAAAATGCAAAGCCATTTGAAATCACAACTGAATTCAAACCTATGTACAAAGTGAACTTCATTGAAATTCTCTGACATTTCCATTTAGCATTGATTCTCCTTCCTTCCTGCCCAGCTATTATTTGTTTCATTTCAATCTCTGCCCCTTCCCCAACATTAAATAATCTAAAGGAAGTTTATAAGAAATTCTGGCTGTTGTTTATAAGCTCTGTATTACTGCAAATCTGCATAGTATGTTTATATTTATCCATGTTTCTGATAGCATGCATTTTAATTCTTATTTGTTTCAATATAAAACTATTTGGCTTTGTATATCAAAAAACTGAACTATTTTCATGTTAATTAATGTTTGATATGTTAGCAATTGTCACTTTTATTTCAAAGTTGACATAATATTTGTGCCTAACTTTCAGTATTCTAAACATGAATCAATAATTGACTGTTTCAATAATAAAATAAGTTCATTATTTATTATAATTTATTATAAGACACATTATTATGTGTCTACATTTATGGGAAATAAACTTAGTTTTAAATTTACTGTAATATTTACATAGGTTAAGTTTTTAATTTGTTTATCATTTGGAAATTATACTTCACTTAGTTTATTTGTCTGGTTAGACATAGAATTCCAGTCTTATTTTCATATGACATGGTGAATATAAAATATTTTAGAAGGTATTTCTATGTTCTCATAGTTGTATGCATAAAATTTCTTGTGAACAAATTTACTTAGTTTTCTACATTTATGTTATCCTTTATCTATGTGTCATTTTCTATCCAGTGTAGTTCACACAAAAGTACACTAGTGTCATCTTTATAAATAAATAGTATTAAGCATTAATTGTACCATTCAGACACATCTATGTTTTAGTTGTATTTCATCTCGAGGCTCTTTAATTATATATATATATAACAAATTTTATATTACTCATAAGTGATTGATTAATTGGCATTGGAAGTACTTGGCAGACAGTGTGGAGGTCAGAAAATCCTTTGGGGGAAATTTTTCTCCTTCTACCATTAAGGTTCTTGGGGTAGAGGTAGGGTAGTTATGCCTGGCAGCAGGGTGCATTGACAACTGAGCTACTTCTCTGACTGTCAATGTATTTATAAGGTAACACATGTTTATGTTAAGATAAACTATTTTTATTTTACAATAAGACATTCCTTTCTGTTTTCTGTTCATTACTTGCTTTCTTTGGTTGTTTATACATCCTCATAACAGTAATTTACACACACAACACACACTCTAACCACACTCACACACATCTATCTATCTACATGTATATACAAATGTATGCATATGCATGTATATATGGGTTTATGTGCTGTGTGAGTATATATGTGCAATATGTATTTAATATTATGTATATATATGTATATATATAAAATTTGGTGTGTATGTATGTATGTGCATATGTGTTTGTTTTAAGCTGGGTTTCAGTGTTCTCTAGAATTTTGGGTTTCAGTGTTCTCTAGAATTTTTGACTCATTCCACAAAATAACTGAGTTCACTCATAAGTTTAGGGCTATAAACATAAACTTTGTATATAATATCATGATCTTTTCATGGAAACTAAATATCTATCCCCTCAAAATTTATCAAGATTCTAATCACTAATTAGCTTAGATATATATTAATTAAAACAGCAACCACTTAATCAGGGTAAGAGGATTTTTTAAGTTGTCTGAGTGGAAATTCTTTCTCAATTTCCATTTCCCAGACTCATGTAACTACTATACTTGTTGCTTCTATGACAAATTATTTTGACAGTAAATTGAGTTACACATATTTTTCCAGGGTAGACTGCTTTTTCAATTCCTTGTAGGATATTTTCTTCTTAACTTAATATTCTTATAATATTATACTTATTGGAAGATCTGCATGACTATATGTACATGAAAAGAACAAATAGCCAAATTTTATAGTAGTTTAGTTCACAATTTTTGATATAAAATATATAAAATTCACACATAGTAAAAACTGATTTGAATTTTGTTCTTTTTGTACTAGTTAACAACCACTGAAACTAATTTGAATTTTGTTCTTGTTGTATTAGTTAGCAACCACTAGCATGAACCCCAAATCAGACACAGTAATTGCTCTGTTCTTAAGTGTTCTGAGATGTGATGTTGTATAGATCAAATGAATTAAATGTATTTTCACCTTTGGTTATTGTCTAGGGAAATGGCTCAACTTCAGGGAGGCTTTTTTTGCCTCTGTCAGAGGATCCAGGTTCAATTCCCAATTCCCAATTTGTCAACAAACAACCTCTTCTAATGAAGCTCCACAAGATCTGACAGCTTTTCTCTTACTGAAGATACTGCCACTTATGGACTACACACTCACATCAGTATGAACAAATACAGACTCATTCATAAAGATAAAAACAAGGGCAATAAATAAAGAATGTCTACGTTTAGTTATCATGGGTTCTTTTGGAAGTAACTCCTTTCTTTTGTAAACAATCAGCCTCTTTTTGCTGGTTTATAGCCCACTTCATCTTAGTTCCAGGGAGCCCAGGGCTAGTCCTCATGTCCTTATCTCTCAAGAATCAGATTTCTTTCTATAATCAACTTTCTGATATACATTTCTGATATAATAACTGATACTATTTTCTGACCGCAAACTTTCAAGACCTTTCATGATGCATAGTAAGACATGAGAAAGCCATTCTGAGATGCTCTTTCCAACAGAAAAGGAAATTTTATCTTCTTGAGCTCTGCTTTTGAACCAGATAATTTATTATAATTAGGCAATTAGTTTAAATAGTATGTAGTAGTAATATGTATGCATACTTTAAAACAAGATTTTTAGATTTTCTTAGTGTAATCTTAAAGCTTTCTTTTCTTCTTCTTTTTTTTTTTTTAATTTTGTTTTGTTTTTCAGTACAGGGTTTCTCTGTATAACACTCCTGGCTTTCCTGGAACTCACTGAGATCTGCCGGTCTCTGCCTCCTGAGTGCTGGCATTAAGGTTAAATTTTCTTAAGATGGATAATGTACTTGATTTTCTTAAGTGATACAACTCGAAAAAAAGATGAAACAATTATAAAATCTTAAGGAATTTCAAACAAAGAAGAAACATTTATATATTTGAAATATTTTAAAAAATTTCACCCTATTTCTTTTTGTAAGTCAATTTTAGGTCTTAGATATCTCAATGTGTGGCCTTTACATGGGTTTCCTGGCATTAGCTTTAAACAATGTAAATATATCCTAACATATAAATTCTGTCAGTTCATGGAGAAATTGGGTCTTGGCAAATAATCAAGCTTACAAAAATACTACAAATATATAATTTTTGAATATTTTAAAACATAGTGCGATTATTTCCTAAAATATTTCCCGTAATTTCTATCCCCCTGAAATTATCCAAACGATCATCTTAATTGATGATGTTGAATGAAAATTTTATTATATTTATATTACTTTCTCTGAAAAATGAAAATAGTAAAAAGGCCAGATTTCTCCTGTTAATGATGTATTGGACATTTTCTTCTGAAAAAGAATGTTTCCCCATTCATTTGATAATGTTCTAGGCAGCACAGAAGCATAACTGTAAATGCAAGTTCAAAGGAGAGCATAAGAGCTGATCATGTGGGCTGGAGAGATGGCTCAGAGGTTAAGAGAACCGACTTCTCTTTCGGAGGTTATGAGTTCAATTCCAGCAACCACATGATGACTCACACCCATCTATAATGAAATCTGATGCCCAGAACACTATATACATAATAAATAAAATTGAAAAAATACCTGCACATTAATTCTAAAAAAAATTTTAAAACAGAGTTGATCATGTAATGAATTTTTATAGTCTATAAAGATGAAAGCTAAAATAGTCTTTACGGTTATTATGAGTAAGGATACTAAGATGGGAAATAAATAGTGGGATTCAGAAATATTGGAAACATCAAAGGATAAATTTCAGTGAAGTCTTCTTAATCTAACTGAATTGACCTGTTGCATCATTTTTTTATAGCTAAAGAAAGGACAATTTCTAATTTATTTCATAATTGATGTGAGCAGTTATATGTCTTAATTTCAAATAAGAGTAGATCATTTTGGCTCTGCAAAGACAGTGTTCATTTCTCTAAGATCAAAGGCACCACTTAAATTTGAAGCCTCAAACTTGTGTTATTGCCAAGCAATAACACTGCAGACCTATTGGGAACTTTTGGGTTTGTGTGTGCAGTGGGCAAAACCACATCCTGAAGAGAATGGATTTCCCTTAAGTAATTCATTTCAGTCTGGGACTTGGAATAATGACATGAAATAAATAAGCTTAAATTATTCTCACTGAAAAAAAAAGGATGGATGCATGAGATGTGTTTTGATGGTTTAATTCTAAGTTCTCTCTTTTTGTATTTTTAAACAATATATACAAACACACAAAACACAGATTTATAATGTTTAAAATATTATTTTTCATTGTTTGAAATCAATTATTTTTTGACATGTGGAGTTAGTTTAATTTTCAGTCATACAAATTTTATTCAATGATTCACTAATTATTCAGCTAAGCTTGATAAATATTCAGATATCAAAAATTATATTATCAGTAATAATGCATTATTAAAATAATATTTGATTTCATGATATTAAAACAACTTTAAGTAAAGTAGAAGGGAAGAAAATGAAAAAATGTTTATATTATAGACTGTTCATGAATAATGAGGTAGTTTTATTGTTAAAACATTTTACAATACATATAGTTTGATCAGCAAAGAAAAGTACTTTAAACAAAGGCCTGACATTTATGTAAAAATTCTAGAACCCAAGATGGGAGGAGAGAACTGACTATTGATTCACAAAACCTTGTGAAAGGAAAAATAAAGATTGAAATTTCTTGCTTGCCAAATGATTTCTAATGGAAAATTAAAGGGAATGTTGAAAAGCATTTTTTAATAAACAAAAAATAACTACTGGAGTTACTCTTATAGGGTCATAACAAGTCATAGAGACATATAAATAGGAAAAAGAAGGTTCCTTCTCTCCAGAATCCTGTAAGGAAAAGTATATGAAGTTTACAGAATTTAAGGTAAAACACTTGTAAACGTTTTTCCAGAGAGGATTCTGAAGGCAAGGAGGTAGCATGGAAAGCCAAGCACGAACTCAGTGAATCAAAACGGTTGTTCAGCACTGAGATTCAAATGATTGGGAAGACAAGAAAGGCTGTAAACGTGTAAACTTTTTTTTTTTTTTTTTTTTAAGGCAAGGTTTCTATGTGAAACAGTCCTAGCTGTCCTGGAATTCACATTGTAGACCATACTAGCCTCGAATTCACAGAGATCCACCTGCCTTATGTGAGTTCTTGCTACACTGAAGGTCTGTAAGGACTGAATCATTTGCATATTAAATGTACATATTAAAGGAACAACTAGAGAACTGACATCAGATATGTTGTAATTAGGGGGAAGAGGTGTGGGTTGTTTGTTCCCAGCTCACAGCTCCCAGCCGCCAGCCTTTGGCCCGCTCAGCTGCTGGCCGCCTGCACCCGAAAGAACCACAGGAGAACGGTATTCATCCAAACTCTGACT
>JAQHUG010001943.1:0-12809 GCA_028555095.1 Dicrostonyx torquatus
TGGGTTAGAGTGATTGTGACCAAACATGGAGGTGTTACTAAGCAGTTTGTCTCAGGGCTTCTGTTGCTGTGATAAAATACCACGAACAAAAGCAGCAGAAAGTGGTTATTTCAGCGTACAGGTCTCAGGTCACACTTCATTACTAACTGAGGGAAGTTGGGGCAGGAACTCAGACAGAAGCCATGTGCTGCTTACAGGCTTGTTCTTCATGACTGGCCGTCTGCTTGCTTATACACCCTACACCACCGGCCCAGTGACAGCTCCACTTACAATGAGCTGGGCCCTTTTGTATTAATCATTAATTAAGAAAATGCCCCATAAGTTTTTCTACAAGCCAGTTTTATGGAGGCGTAACTTTTCTCAGTTGTGCTTCCGTCTTCTCAGATAATTCCCAGGAGTTGTCTGAGTTTGGATATGGGGGGTGGGGTGGGACGAACCAGGACAGTTATTAGAAAATACTGCTTGGTGCTGAATACCCATATTCCCAGTTCCTCATGAGCTGACTTTGGCATGCCAGCATCTTTGGACTAGCTAGAGCACAAACTCTACTGCCATTCTGTCCCTTCTCCAAGAGGAACCAGCAAACTGTAGGTATTCTGTAACCTTTGCAGAACCTTGAAGGATCTTAAGCATTACAAATAGCATAACGGCCTTCTTTGGCCATTACCAGCCATCTTTCTCACCTTCCTCTTCCCATAGGCATCATCAGGGTTGGACTGGGCACCTTATTTTCCATTTATAAACGCACATCTGTTGATGAGCCGCTAGCTGATAGTAAGGTCTCATGGTTTTAGAATGTACCTAGCTGCCATGTCAACATGTATCTTTCTGAAACTCTTTGCTGAGCCTTGTTTTGAGACTTCTTCATGTCGTTCTATATCAGTGGTTCTCACCCTGAGGGTTACAACCCCTTTAGTGAGTGCATATCAGATATCCTGCTCATCAGATATTACATTTCATAACAGAAGCATAATTACATTTATGAGGTAGCAAGGAAATAATTTTATGGTTGCAGGTCACCATGGCATAAGGGACTGTATTAAAGGGTTGCAGTATTAGGAAAGTTAAGAACCACTGCTCTATATTTTTTTCCATTTTAGCTGCTATTCCATCATTTATTTTTGTATCTATGAACTGATTCCTGCCTGTTTTGTTTGCTTATTTCCCATCAGGGGGCTTTTAGATTCATTCTAGGTATTTTTTCTGTGAAGGAAAAAAAAAAAAAAACCTACTTTACCCTTAATCACTCCCAATCCTAGTCTTCCCTCACAGTCTGGCACTGAGGTTCAGTGAGGTCACTAATGGTGTAGCATGGCATGTTGGGTACTGTAGTAAACACTTCATAGTCTGTGTCTTGGCTAATCCTCACAATATTTTAAATTGGAAAACAAGCCCACTGTTACAAAAACTTTGGGCCGTATTCCATGGCAAATGGGAGATCCAAGGTTTGAGCCCATTTCTTGGATGCCCGAGTGTAAGATAGTGCTTTGCACTCAGAACTCCTTCCTGTCTTTAGTGCGAAGATGGGGACACCAAGACAGCCTGAGTGAGTTTCAAGAACTTACAGGTGTGAGAGTGAAAGATCTTTACCTTGTCTAAATGTTGAGTTGTTGGTTGTCATGGTTTCCCTCTTCATGCCACTTTCAGAAAGAAAAGTCTCTTCACTGTTATTTGTAATGACCGTGGAGGTATAATTGGGATGGAGGACTCGTCCTGATAAATTAACCTTTCAGAAAGAGAAGGGAAGTCTAAGATGATCGATGAGACCGACTGCTCATACTTGGGGCCATAATCACACTTGTGGATGCTCCAGGGTGTGTGTGTTAACACAGGCATGGCAACTGAAGATTTGGAAATACATTTTTACTCTTTTTCCTTTCATTTAGCAAAGGTGTTTTTGAGCTCACTTTATAGGTCATAATATGAACCATGTTTGAAGAAAAATGCTTAGGCCTTTCTGTGACGATGGACGATGACGGGGTGGCACTGGGAAATGGTTTTCTCCAGCATCCTCCCTTTCCTCTGCAGTGATCCACACTGCTTACACACATAGCCGAAGTAGCTCTATATTTTCATTCCATTTTATGTTGAGAAAAATAGACACATGAAACATAGAACTAGAAAAATAGAGCCTCAGATAGACACAGTAGGGAGCCTTCTGAAGCACATGTCTTCTGGAAGCTTTAGAAGGATTCTCTGTCACCTCAGGCTAGTTTCATGTACACTGATGACTCAAGTATGACTTCTAAAATACGCCACCCTTCCTTTAAAAATAGTAGGATGTGTTAGCAACTGCCAATGGTGTCCAGTGGATTTAAAGTTTTAAGGTAAAATGTTAATTCCCACCAGGAAATACTTAGTTGCACTCTGACTGGTCGACTGTGCAAGATTCCAGCGTCAGATTTCTGTGTACGAAGTTTTGATAATGGAGGGAGAGAGAGAGTCCCAGTGTTTTTCCCCGGAAATGTGATGGAGAGTGAAGCGGGCTCTAAGTGGCCTTTCAGAAGACACCCTGCTCACCCAAAGAGTCCCACTCCCCACACTGTTGCAGACCAAGATGAGACCTGTTTGTGTGTGGTATGGCTGTGGATTCTAATATGTGACCAGTGTTCTGTCCACTGAGTACCCTGGCAACTGATGATGTCACCATGGGTTTGGAGACATGCTAAGAAAAAGAGTTAGCATCTGTATGTATGAGCATTGCAGTTTCTGAAGCTGTAGCTGTTCCGCTGCTTATTAAAAGCTTGGCTGGATGCTTTACACCATGAACTTGGCACTAGTCTTACCCCGTTCCTCTGCTGCAATGGCTTTTTGTGTATTTTAGCTTTCTCTACTTTGTGTATGTATGGTCTCTCTCCCTCCCCTTTTCTTGTAATGCTGTTGCTTTGTCTCTCTTCCATTCATATTTTTTTCCCTTTCCTTTTGCTGCATGGAGACTCTCTGCTGTACAAGTGTAAGTATCCTCCAGTGGCACTGCAGTCCCTGGCTGTGCTGGTTCGCATTCTCATGCTCCATTTGCTTCTGCACTGCCTGGCTGGTCTCCTGGGATGTTGTCATTCCATCCGCAGATCCTGAATGAAAGAGGCAATAATATAGAAACAGAATTGGGGTTGACCAGATGGTTCAGTCTTAAATAAACCAGGGGATGGATTGAAAATCTCCCCAGCTGGGTGCCTGAGAGTAAGAGAACTTTGATGAAGAGGTTGCCACATTTGAGGGGAGGGAAGAGGAAGTTCTCAAGACTCAAGGAGCAAATGCCCAAGTGTTTCTCACCCTTGTCATATTACTTGTTGCAGGCCCAGGATTATAGAAAATTGGCATTATGATTTGTTTCTCAGATTAGACATTACTAAGCTGCTTCTCAACTGGTACTGGTTTGGGTTGGTATTTTTTTTTTCTTTTTTCCCTGAAGAAAGAAAAAATAATTTTGGTTCTTAAGCTTAGAATGACAGCCTTATAATGACTCTTTGTGAAAACTTAACAAAAATAAAAAGAATGTTTTTACTAAGGGAACTACCTTATTCTATCGTCATGTGATTTGAGCAATTTTAGTCTCATTTTTAAAAATTAGTATGCTTAGGGATCACCTCTTAGAAGTGGGTCTGAGAGGGAGCCACTGTTGTGAACCAAGTTCTACCATTACTTTGTAAATTGTGTTGACAGAGGACAAATCTTGTTGAGCTACAGCAGAATGGTTTTACACATTACAAAAAATGGATCTAATGAGTAAGATTTCCAAGTACTATAGATATCCATGCTGCTTTTGGCCTCTTCAGAAACAGCCATGGTGTGCCACTGTTCACGCTTATAGTGCAGATTTATTGGCACTTTATGGTATCAAGATGAGAAAGTCTATATTTAGGGTTCTCTTCTAAAATTGCATTTTAAAGTTAAGAATTAACATATTTTTCTTCTTACTCGTAGAATGCATTTTTAAAAGTTAGTTCTGTCTAGGCTTAAAGATAGTCTGCTCCTAGCACTTAGCGGCCCTTGCCCTTCATCTGATGAGCACTTTAGGATTTCCTTGACTCAGAAAGTTGCTTGGCCATTGACAAGTGAGTAGAGACAGTGGAGAGGACTAGGGCACAATGAAGGAATTAACCCTTGCATTTTGGTACAGAAGGAGAAGAGCACACACAGTTCTAAGCACAGCCACTGCCATCCCTCCTCCCAGGATACAGTTTATCAAACCTAACCATTGTGAGGAGGAAGAACAGTGCAAACCAGTGGGTTTCTAGAGAAGCTAGAATCTTTGTTGCTAAGTAAGTCCTTGTGGAGAAAATCTGTCCATCTTTACATGTCCTTGCTTAGGAGCTATTGAATGGAGGCATAAGATAAGCAAGGGAGACTGAGCAAGTCTATATTTTCCATAAAACTAAGAAAGAAAGCATTGCAAAGAAAAGGCACAGCTTGTGAGAGGTGAGGCTCCCTTTTCTGTTTCTTTCTGTGTTCTCTATAGACCTTATGAGAGAAAGAGATTGAAGCCATTGGCATTGAAGGGTCTTTTGTTGTTTTGAGACAGGTTCTGTGTGTAACCCCCCATCTTCAAACCTGCAGCACTCCCTCTGCTTCAGCCTCTTGATGGTGGGATTGCAAGCTTGAAGTAGCACTCAGGGTTTGGTCACGTTCTTGATGCCAGGTGTGGAAGCAAGCTGAGGTGCAGATTCTCACTTTAGCCAAAAAGGCAAAACTTGGGAACTAACAGAAATGGTAAGATCAACAAAAGACTTTTTTGGGAAACATAACTAACAGTTCTCTGCTCTTAGAGAGTTCATTCAAAATGCAACACTGCAGTGGAAAATACTAGAAGACATTTTATTCCCCTGACATTTGAAACTTAATACCAGGCTTTGAATCATTGGAAAACACAATCATAACAAAACTACTTCCATTCTGATCTGTGTCACCAATGAAATGCCCAGTGACTTTCACGTTTCTTTGTGTCTCCAAAATTAGGTTACACTAAATGACTTGTTTACAGATGGGTCACCAAGTTAACACATGAGTTTCTTTCTCTAGATAGTATCTATTCTTTATCTTTACGTGAAATAATATGTGTCCCTTTTCAAATATTAAAGCTATGGACATAACGTTACAATTTTGACACATTTGACACTTATTTCTTACCTATCATACTGGGTTTAAGGAGAGGGAAACCCGAGCTATTTTGTCTGTGAATGCTCAGTGTGAAGAAAAAAACCCTAACCCTGGGGCACAAGAAGGACACAAAACATCAGGTATCCTCCACAACTTCAGTTTAAACATCTTTCCTAGTTATGATTATCAGGATGAAATTCTATCCCAAGCTTAGTTTGTCTTGTTTTTAATGTGTATTTCAGACAGGGTCTTGTGTAGTCGAGGCTTGCTTCCAACCTGCTGTCAGTCAGTCCATTCTGGCCTTGAGTTTGCCATCATCAGTGAACGCCTTATGCCTTGTTTCTGGCTTACCTGTTGATTCTCTCCCTACTGAGATTGTGTGGGAGGTCTCTAAGACTCGCTAAAAACAACATGCGTCTTCGCAGCGGTTCTCCCTTTCAACAGATACCTACTGCATTTTTGCTGACTCTTAGGAGTGAGCTGCTTCCCAGGCCACTCCACTGCTCTGCAGGCCCTGCGCCTCACACACAGTCTGTGAGCTTCCCACTCAGCCTGGCTGCCTCCAGCAAGTCACACTGGTCTTTCAGGAAAGCCATTATTTGTGTGTGAATCTGATCACTCACCTTTTCTCTCCCTGTTTTCCCAACATTTAGTAGCAAATGGGTGGGGTTTTTTTGGTTCTGTTTTTTGTTTTTTATTTTTATTAAAATCAGGGTAATTGTCAAAACTGAGAAGTTGTTTGTTTTTCCAGTTTGCTATAAACCAGTTTATTCTTTTAAAGAACATAGTCTTTGAGGACGCTTTAGCTGACAACAATTTCATCAAAATATACAATACTCTTTCAGCTCTGTTTTCTCTTAATTTGTATGTGGGTCCATTTTTTGAGCCAGGCTTGGTAGTACCTGCCTGAAATCCCAGCACATGAGTCTGAGTCAGGAGGACTGTGAGTTTGAGGCTAACCTAGGCTACATAATAAGACCTTGTCTCAAAAGACAAAAATCCTCACCTCTTCTTCCCTCCCCACCCTAAAACCAAGAAAAAGTGAAGTTGAAAAAAAAATTAGTATCCTGCTGGTTTAAACAGAGCTGCAGACCATCATCAGTATTGGTAGCAATGGCATAGTGGGAAGATTACTAGACTAGCCCCACCCCCAGTTCTTGTCCTGGCCCAGATCCTCTAGCAGCTCAAATTTGTTAGTGTTTATCACTCATCCCGTGACTTGGTATTGGCCTTCAAGTTCATCTGTATAGCTGATGCCTGAGGTTCTTGCCAGCCTCACCAACTGTGTATCTTCTGAGGGAGACAGCTCTGGGTGGTAGTGGATGGTCCACACTGGGTGACAGCACTGGTGATGGTACATGGCCCATGCCAGATGACAAGTGCGGGATTGCTCTGCCCTGGATGTCAGATGTGAATGGTGATTGTTGGTCTGTGGCGGATGGTGGATGTTCCATACTTGATGTCAATACTTGGAAGATGTCCTCAAGTTTGACCTTGGCTTGGGATTTATTTTTTTTAAAGGCTCTGGCAGGATCTTAGACATCTTTTACTGAGAAGTAGCCTCTCATAGTTTTGAGTTGTGGCACATTGTCCTAAAATTTTAATGACACACTGTGAAACAAAGAGTTAAGCTACCTAAAGCGTTGAAGTGGCACACAGAGACGGCAGACAGTATGCCTGCACCAGTGTTGCTGTGACAACCGGCAATTACAGTCATGAATAATCTCAGTGCTTTGTGACTGATTTTTACATTCTTTGAGGCTGATTTCTTATCTCCAGTTTGACATTCTCACGTATGGCTTAGAGTTAAATTATCATTCCCTGTTCTTTTAAGCCGTAGGAAGAGATTTGAACTGGTTGGAAGTGTAGGATAAAAGGGCCCTTGGTTGAATGACTCGGGAAAGTTTGAAACAGTTAGAAATCCATCTGTGCACCTCCTGAGTCAACCTAGCAATTGCTACAGTGGAGCCATTGTTAAATGGTGAAAGAGGAACCTAGTTTACCAGCTGATCCCTGGTGCCTTGGAGTTTCTATGCTCACCTAAGCACTGCCTCTGTCTGATTGCCAGATGACGCCCAAGTCCAAGAGGAAGAGCATCCACAGCCGAATGCTGCGGCCTGTCTCCAGGGCGTTTGGTGAGTGTGGTCCCAATGCCAGTCACTTCCCTGTAACTGGAAAACATCCCAACAAAGAGTTCACACTGCCCATAGGGACCCACTGTGTAACTTGAGGAAGGTTAATTGGTGAGGGGCAGTAGACTTAGAGATTACTTTTCAAGGCCAGACATGGTTGCTCGGTCCTGTGATCTTGTGAGACTGAGGTAGGAGGATGGACGTGAGTCGGGGTCACCCTGGGCACATGGTGAGTTCCAGGCTAGCCGGGGTACAGAGGTACAGAGTGAGATCCTGTCTGAAAAACAGAATAAAGCAAAACGTTACCTGTAGATTTCTTAGGGCTTTATTATTGCTGGTGCTGGAATTAGGTTTCTCTATTCTTCCTTTCTTTTATCCCTTTCCCCCTCCTCTTTTCTTCCATTTTTCCATCCTTCCCTGCCTTTCTCCCTCTCTCTTTTTTCCTTCCTATTTTTGTTCTGTTTTTGAGAAGGTCTGAGTGTGCATTCCAGGTTGGCCTGAACTCAGCAATCCTCCTTCCTCCAGTGCTGGGACCATAGATGTACTCCACCAGGCCTGGCCCTTGGAAATTGTCTCCTACACTCTTTGCATCATCCTTTGCTTTGGGATCTGTTTTATTTCAGAAATGGAATTTGATCTTGATAAAGCCCTGGAAGAGGTGCCGATTCACATTGAAGACCCGCCTTTCCCATCCATCTGGCAGGAGAAGCGAAGTTCAGGCTTGATTTCCGAGCTGCCCTCAGAGGAAGGCAGGAGACTGGAACACTTTACCAAGTTACGGCCCAGGCGGAACAAGAAGCAGCAGCCTACACAGGCAGCGGTAGGTGTCTACTGGGCTCCTCGGGCCCCTCCTCCCCTCCACCTCCTAAAGGTTCCATAACTGTAATTAGTGCCACCAATTGGGGATCAAGTAAGTGTTCAAATTTGTGAGCCTGCAGGGGCATTGCTCATGTAAAACACCACAGAGATGGAGACAGGCGAATCCCCAGAAGTCCTTGGCTTGCTAGCCTAGCATATGCGTCAGCAGACAGCAAAGAGACCCTGCCTCAGTGAAGGTAGTAACTGACACCCGAGACTGTCCTCCAGCTGCCACATGTATGTTAGTACTCACATATATGAATGCACGTTCACAGAAAAGAAAAAAGAGGTCCTCCACTCTCAGGTCTGGCCTGGTGTCTCCTCTTTGCTGCTGGTTGATTCCATGTAAACCTATTCCCAGAACCTCTGCTGAGCTCTGCATTTTCAGATCTGGAATGTTCTGGAACACCTCAGGCTAAACAATTTCTAAACTAAGATCCTATCTTGCCTGTCACCCTACTTGTCCTTGTTTATTCCCTGTCCCCTTCAAAGTCTCATCAGCTGACATGTTAAAAAATCTGGCTAGCTGGGCATAGTGGCACATCTCTTTAATCCTAGTATATGGGAGACAGACACAGGTGAATCTCTGTGAGTTCAAGGCTAACCTGGTCTACACAGCAAGAATTCCAGGCCTTCTAGGGCTACCTACAGAGACCGTGTCTCAAAAAACAAAAACAAAAATAAAATAAAAAACAAAACAAAAAACCCAAACCAACAAACAAAAACAAACAGGCAAAACCTGGCTGCACCACTGCCATCCACTATCCCTAACTCCCATCCTGACCACTGGCTTCTCTCCATCCTCTCCTCTCACGGCTTTCCCTGGAGCTGATGATGACTGAAAGGCCTTTCAGATCTCCATGGAAACAAATTTTCTTCCAGGGAGCCCTCCTTGCCTCTTCCTCTCTGGTCCTACAGAGCTGCAGGGAAAAGTGGCTCTCACGAACTTGTGCTTGGTGCAGAGAGCTCATGAAACCCACCATGGGAATAGGTGCTTACCCAGAGATGGCTCTCATCACCTATCCCCAGCTCTCACCTCTTTGCCTGTGGATTCCAGGGAGGCATGGCGTGTGACTCATAGCCTATAGAAATGTTCCCGATGCTGTGGGTTGAGAATACGAGCAGTGGTTGTTGGATCAGTCAGGGAGAGCTGAGAGCACAGAAGGCTCAAAGGTTTCTCCACTTGTCCCCATGGTCAGTAGTTCACTTTACAAGATCGGTGTTTAGATGTGTTCGTTTGAATCTGAAGAGCTGGCATGGTGCCATAGTTTCCAGCTTATTTGATTTTGGATTCTTGCTACAGCATTATGTAAGCTTAGATGTGTAAGCATTTATTGCTATTTTATTTTAAATAAGGGAAAGGGGGTTATCAGATAAAGAAACACCTTCCCTTATGCTGGCTCAGATTCTGTACTCTAGATTGTTGCTGTGTGAATGGTCCCTCTTTGGCTGTCACTTCTGCAATCATTAGCAGCATGACCAGAATGTGAAATGATGGGTTCAATGTTTCTGTGCCCTTGGAGAGAAACATTTTGTGGGTTTGTGCATTTGCTTATTTATTCTGTTTTTATGATTCTGGGGACTAAACCCCATAGTCAGATGCAAGTTATTCTTTCTTCCTGCATTAAAAAAAAAAAAAACTAAAAAGAACCAGGCATGGTGGTTCATGCCTATAACCCTAGAGGCTGTGAGGCTAAGGGAGGAGGATCAGGATTGCAGGGGCATCCTTCAATACACATCATGCTGGAAGCAGCTACAGGAGGCCCTCTGAGACATGATACAAGAAGAAGGACCACAGAGGAGCAGAGGAGCGTGGGCATTCTTGGATATACAGTGAAGGTACATTCACTACCATATGATTTCTCCAGGCTCACTGTCTCCTAAGTACTGTCTCTTACAACAAACAGCCTTATTAGGGGTCACTCACATTTTCCAGGTACAAATAAGGAAGAAGCAAAGGCTAGAGCTCTCCATGTAACTGAACAACATGGTTTCGGCTGCTTTCATTACTAGAGCTTAGTCTCAACAATTGTCTGATGTGACCATCAGGGTTTTTACCAGGACTGTGCTGTGTAGAACCAGCTCGTCTTGCGTTGATCTTGGCATGTCTGAAGTCTGCCATTGACCTCCACTGCATCACTGAGCTACCCTAGACATCAGAATTCTGAAAATCAAGGCTGGTTCAGATAACCACGTCACTGTCACCGAGCCAAATCTAGTCATGCTATCACTCTGATTTTTGTGCCAGAATTAACAATAAAATTGCCTATAATCTGTCAGTGTAAAACTACTAACTTTCCTTTAAGGAAATAAACCATAGATGTGTGGCTGTTCCAGGAACACAAACCTGTGCACCGACCACCATAGCAAAGCCACAGTCACAGGCAAGAAGGTCACAAGTCACTTTGTTCACAGAAGCACAGAGAGGGCCATCAGGGAGGCTTTACAGCATTCTCCACTTTAGAGCCTGTAGAGCTTGTGGGTCAGCTTAGGAGGCATTTTAAAAGTCATCGGGGTATTGGGGGAGACACTGAGGGGGACAGTTACTGGCTATCCAAAGGGACTAAGTGTTCAAAACAGTAGGAGCTGGGCAGCTCAGCTTAGCCATGCTGGAGAAACTGAGAACCCAGGAGCTGCTCAGCCCCCAAACCTGGGTGCCTCAGGAGTCTAAGTCTGGTGCTGAAGGCCTAAAGGATCCCTGGAATCGCTGGTGTTCCGTCCACATTGTAAGCCTGAAGAAGCCAGAGTCTGACAAGAGTGGAGGGTGGCAGTGGCTGTGGTGGCAGAAGAGGAAGCATCAATAGACACGCTCCCCAGCAAGAAACAAAGGCTGGCTATAGTGACCTGTCCTGGGACCTCCTTCTAGATGAGACACCTACTCAAAGGCATTGCCTACTCTCAGGGTGCAGCTTCCTCCCAGTTAGCCCTTCCTGGAAACTTGCTCCAAAAGTATGTCTCCTACTTGGTTCCAGATTTGGTCAAGTTGACAAGATGAACTGTTCCTCCCCAGTTGCCATACACTCCCTACCTGAGGTCCGACAGTATGCAGGATCTGTAACACAGAGGCAGCTTCTCCGGAGCTTCAGTTCACAGTATGAAATTAAAACAAAACACAGATGGTCCTTTCTTTCCAGTGATGGAAATGAAACCCAGGGCTTGACACACACTAGGAGAGGGAGAACTCACCAGTGAGCTATAGCCCAGCATACAATAATAAAAAAAAAAAGGTAAAAGTTCACTTGAATCAAATTTTGATCATGATCATGTCAAATTGCCAGCTGTCCTGTGGCTGACAGATCCAGGCATCTGCCCTCCAGGCTTTAGCTGTTCCCTGTGCTCAGGCAAAAGCAAGATCTGCCCTCTTTTCTTTCCACTTACTAAAGTTTATATGCATATAAAGTTTATATGTATGACAACTGGTCAGTCCCTCAAATTGTTCTTGAGGCCATTTTAGTAATTTGTATTTTCATAGAATATTGTCCATTTGATCAAATTGATCATTTACATAGAATTAGAATTTGAATTGCTCTTAACTATCATTAACTGTGTCTCTCTTTCTCATTCTCTGTTTTTAATTAGTTAATATTTTCTTCTGGTTTTCTTTCTTTCTCTCTTTCTTTCTGTCTTTCTTTCTTTCTTTCTTTCTTTCTTTCTTTCTTTCTTTCTTTCTTTATTGTTTTTTGAGACAGCATTTCACTGTGTAGCTCTGGCTGTCCTGGAACTCATTTTATAGACCAGGCTGGTCTTGAGCTCACAGAGATTCACCTGCGTCTACCTCCTGATTTCTGGGATTAAAACACCTGGCCCTGGTTTTATTTTTTGAGACAAGATTTTACTTGGTCCCTAGACTAGCCTCAACGTCACTATGCAGCCTAGGCTGTCCTAGAACTTACAGCCTAGGCTGACCTAGAACCTTACCTTCCCAGTACTGGAGTCCAGGCCTGACCCACCATGCTCAGCCCCCCATTCCTGATTTTTTTAAAATGCCTTTCAAGCATTGTGTAGCTGTCTCATTAGTCTGTTTTCAGTTTTCCTCTACCTCCCAAGTCCATTGCATATTCTGTATTGCCTGACTTTGGTGCATTTCTGTCTAATTTCTTTTGAGTGTCTATCTTCCTTGTTTGTTGCTGTGGGAGGCATGTGTGGAAGGTGTGGTGACTCAGCTTCCTAAGGGGTTCTCTGTGGCACACTTGCTCACAGTGTCTCTAACAGACCCATACGCACTCACTTCCCTCTGGCTGGCTCCTTCTGGCCACTTCAGATCCAGGTGTCCTACGCCCCCAAGGGTTCTGCTCAATCGCCCTGGTGAGGGAGACAAGAGGGTGGTCTGAACTGCCTTTAACCTCACAGCACCCACTCGCCTTCTCATCACTCACAAGTTAACCTTTCAGAGAGTTTGCATTTGCTGGAGGTGCAGGGCACCAGTGACTTTATCTGCAGAAATGAGACAGCTCCCGAAGCACGTGCTCCTGCCCATGCAGGGTGATCCTTGGTCTCCCTTGACAGCTCCCGAGGCGCGTGCTCCTGCCCATGCAGGGTGATCCTTGGTCTCCCTTGACAGCTCCCGAGGCACGTGCTCCTGCCCATGCAGGGTGATCCTTGGTCTCCCTCGCTAGCTCACGAGGCACGTGCTCCTGCCCATGCAGGGTGATCCTTGGTCTCCCTCCAGCAGCCTTGCTGCTCTTTGTATCTAATGCTGACTCTGGATGACAGAAGAGACTT
>JAQHUG010001946.1:0-12703 GCA_028555095.1 Dicrostonyx torquatus
AGAACCAGCATCAAAAACCCTTGACAGCTGATGGCCATCGTGCACACCATGGAGCATCCCTGATGGGTGTGGAGAAGACTCTAAGATGACCATACCTCTAGCTATCCCTCATCCATCACCAAATGGGTAAGCGGTTTTCCATGGGTTGGAGTGCATGACATTTGAACGATAATTGCATGAGCAAAAACATAGAGAAAAAGACACAATCTGTCAAGTCGCAAATGAAAGCCAAGTTGAAGTTTAAAGTTTCTTTTCCAAACTATATCTATTCAATGACTCAGAAACCATAGCGAATTCTTTCAGTAACAGATATTACACTGATGGCTGTTTTAACACCAAAAATAGAAAGGGAAACCAAACGATCCAACCACACATCAGCCCAACAGAAGAGAAACTACCAGAGAAGCAGGAACAGGCTTCTCCTGGTTTGAGAGACATGACACTGGGACACTTCTGATTCTCGAGGGGGATCCATATGACATCAACCTCTACTGGCAAGGCCACATAGGGGAAGGTAGGAGAAGGCAGAAACAGCTTCCCATGTGTGTGTGCATGCCATACAAATATGCACATATGTGCACACAAGTGCAAATATAAACATACAAAAATGGTGACCAGTGGTTTCCTCTGGTGAAACATCTGGAGGATGGGGCAGGCAGGGCAAAGCAGGGGAACCACCTTAGCACCTTTTACCTGCAATCTTTCTTGGTCTACCACTGTGAATATCTTGCGTACTGTCAACACCATGCTCACTGTGCACACTCCACTTCTGCCACCCATTTGGTGCAGGTTAGTGGATGGGGCCATGCAGATCTGATCTCCACATTGGACTTGAGGTTATCATCATGCTCACTGTGGTTCTGTACCCTACAGGCTGTGCCTGAAGAGTTAAGCAGGTAGCTGCAGCACAGCCTGTTCCTGAGCAGTGAGGAGGAAGATGCTAATGAGTCATGTTCAGTTAGCAATTGTGCTTCAGAGACAGAGCCGCTGGGAAGCTCTGACCACGGACAGAGTAGCCATGGAGCACAGACACATCATCTGGACCAGGCAGGAACATGGGTGCTCAATCTCTGGCTCCTCTTCTCTATCTGGGAGTGGGTGTATGCACCTATGGGATGTCAACTACTGACACTCTGCAGAAGTCCTGGCTGACACTGTCCCCAGAGGACAGAGGGCTGGTGCTTACATCTGAAGGAGCAACCATTATTATTAGCTCACGATGTAGGTAAACATGACAAGCATACAACCCTGATGTCATCATGGCTTCCTCCTATCACTGTATTGCAGGACTGAACTTCCACGCACACCCTTCCTTTCATACAGAAGCCAGACATGCTAACCACAGGGCTCCAGCACAATCAGCCACAGCCACAACCAAGACACATCCCTAGCGCCTGGCCAAACCATCTACCCAATCCTTCCAAGATTGGCCTAGAAGAAAGTAGAGTGTAACTCAGGAGAAGAGTTCTTGCCCGGGATGTGTGAGGCCTGGGGTTTGATCCCCAGTATTGACAAAATTAGGAAGAAAGGAAGGGAGAAAAGAAGGGAGGAGAAGAGGAAGAAGGGGGAGAGGCAGACAGCTCCACCTTGGGAGGAGCTATCAGCTTTCTATTCAGCTGGATAATCAATCTAAGTCAAGAAACTAAATTTAAGGAAATGGGAGAATTTCCTCACCTACAATGCCAAGCCTTGCTACTGAGAACATCAAAATTTCTAGAGTTTGTGTCTTTGAGATGGCTCAGTGATAAAGGTTAACCTCTACAAGCATAGAATGCTATAAACAGAGAACGCTACACACACACACACACACACACACACACACAATAGATAGAAAGATGATAGATAGATGATTGATAGATAGATAGATAGATAGATAGATAGATAGATAGATAGATAGATAGACAGACAGAGAGATAGATAGAAATATAGATAGATGTGATTGATTTTGGAAAGACTTCTAGAACTCTGGGGTCATGCCTGAAGCTCATTCCTTGTCATAGTGTGAAGAAGACCTAAGGCACAGTTCTCTGTCCTGACTGCACACTGGGCAATCTGCCTCCACCTTCCACAGAGCAGGATCAGCAAGTGGCCACAGATGAGTGAAGAAGAGCACATGGATGAGAGAAATGACCATTTGCTTTGTGACCCCCACCACAAGGGCAAAAATCACATTAAAAATGCACACAAACAGATGAACCTTGATGTTAGCCTTGAGCCAGTCTGCCTATACTTCCCCTCCCTGTTTCTCTTTCTCTCCTGCCCAAAGTGGGTATTTAATGGTCNCTTTCTCTCCTGCCCAAAGTGGGTATTTAATGGTCTAAAGAGTCAAGTGGGGGCTGGAGAGATGGCTCAGTGGTTAAGAGCACTGCCTGTTCTTCCAAAGGTCCTGAGTTCAGTTCCCAGCAACCACATGGTGGTTCACAAACATCTGTAATGAGATCTGGTCTTCTCTTCTTGCCTGAAGGCAGACACAATACTGTATACATTTTAAATAAATAAATCTTACAAAAAAAAGAGTCAAATGGACAGGACTTTGTTGCTCTGAGTTATAAGACAGGTTCAAGGCTATTCAGTTAACAGTAGCTCTAGTGCTTGCCTCTTCACACCCTCCAGATTCACTGTCATTGACGTTGGCCTTGGAGGAGGACAAAACCTGATGCTTTTATGCCTTCTTTAGGCACCTGGCAACTGAACGTGTTTTCAATCCAGTAAGATCCCCAGCAAAGGACTCACTACAGAGACATGATTGGTTAGGTCATTGGCCAAGCTATTGTACTCAGACCCACCTCCCTGAGAGGTCAGGGCAGGCTACAAGCTCCCACAGTGGGATATCGTGGGGTATCTCTGGAGACCAGTCATTATCCCAAACATCACTAGCAGGACTCAGGTGAGGTCAGAGGGCAAAGCACATCCCTGCCATTCATTGCACCTTGTAAAAGACTCCAGCTCTGGGTTTAGCCTAGGCACCCTGGGTATAGGAGAGAGGCTTATAGACAGATGTGGAGCTCTTAGTTTGCCTCCCCTGCACCCTAAGAAAGGGGCTAGGCAAAGGTTTGGACTGAGGTATATGCAAGCATGAATAACCATAGCAGGAGGTCTGGCTGTCCAGGGGACTGTGATGACAGACCAGAGAGAAGTGCAGAGATGGAGCAGCAAGAGGCAGCTCTTGGGGAAAAGAATCAGTGTCCCAAGAACTCCCACACCAGAGTTGGCCAGGGAGAGCTTCAGGACTCCTGTCCTTGTACCCTGCATGCAACCCTCATATGCAGGATGAGGAAAAGTGGGGCAAGCATAAGTGGAATTGACTCCTGTCCACCGTGACCCAGCCCAAAGCAGACCCAGGTATGGGAAGAGAAAAGCCAAGCATCAAGGGAAATTCGATGCGCTGATTACGGCTACGGACTTCACATATTTAATTACTGAACTGAGACCTATTTTGTGAGTGGAAGTGAGTGGATGAGAGTTTACTACCCAAGAACGAGCCACAAGCCATTTGGTTTGGACTTTATCCAAAATGTCATAAAGAGCAAGCTGTACAGAACAAGGCAGGATGGACTTTGCAAGAAAGGAGCAAGGCTGGGTTTGCCTCTGCACGACATGCTCTGTGCTTACAATACAGTGGCCATGAAAAAAGACATGCATGCATCTTCTAAGGAGATGCAAATTAATATCCATGGCCAAGCAAGTCAGTAGAATTGGCAACAAGGCCAGGAGTCTGTAATGCTATTCTTGAACAAAGGAAGGCATACTGAAGCCTTTATTTTACTGGAAACAGTTGATTTTTGGAAAGATCAGATTTTAAAGGCTACCCTTTGAGATTCACTGGGTTATATTGGTCCTCTTGAGTGCTGCTTGGAGAAAATATTTCTGATGATCATTTTAAAGCCCTTCATGACAGACACATATCCCCCGAACACCTGTGACGAATGTCTGCACCTTGCCCTATGCCGTCTCCTTAATCGCCAACTCTTTTTAACAGTCATTGATTTTGCAGACCCTGCAGAGGTGCCTGGAGGAAGCTCCTTAGGCCCCCAGACATAACTGGGTCTGTGCCTCAGCCATTCCACTGTGGAAGTGCTTACTCTACAGCTCTCCTGGGGCCACCTGCGGGGTCCACTCTGACATGCTTAAGTACTCTTTGCTTTGGGCCTCTCCACAGACTTGGATGATGCCATCATAAATGACTCCCTGAAGTGGCAGAGAGAGCTGCTTTATGGAGCAAAATCAACAAGTTGTAAGACTTCAAGCCCCCATGTACCTGGGGGAGTGCAGGATACATTTCCACCCAGGAGCGAGGCACGATGGAAAATGCCTTCCCTGCAATCTGTCTATTGATCAAGCCTGACACTGATTTGAAGGCTCCCCGTTGGCCTCTACTTTGATTTTTCTTCTTGGCAATGTTGAGGACCAGGAGAAATGGGATGATGGCAGGATAGTCTGTGAGCACAATGTCAGAGCTGTGGAAGTCACAGGAAATGGCAAGTGTTGGCTTACTGTTCCCAGGATTCTGTGCCGTGCCCCTTGGTGGTGCAGAGTGGTAAGGGAAGGGATGCTATTAGTCAGTGCTTCCCGAGGGCCGTAACAGCTCACCAGTGAAGAGAGGGTTCCTCAGAACCCTTGGAGGTACAGCCAAAAATCAAGTCTGGTGTTCAGGGGCCAGTGCAATGGAAGTAGGGGACAGAACTGTCCTGATGCACAGCCCCAGGAGCAGGACAAGGAGTTTACCACCTGACTGGAGAACCCATCCCAGGATGCATAGATCAAGCATAAGATCTGCCAGGAAGACTTGGATCACAATGATAGATAGCCACACTAGCACTATCCTCAGAAAGTTGTCCTCCCAGGAAGGGAACGACAAGATAGCAACCACCACTCAGTGAAGTCACTGCCAAACTCTGCTCAAGCCTACAGTCAGCTAGAGGACACTCGTGGGCTCCTGGTGTCTGTCTGTGAGATGATCCCTCAGCTTCTCTAGTTCCCGACTCTCCAGCTTGGCTCCAGGGACCTCACAAAGTTCTACAAAACTGAAGATCATTTTCATGGCAACACAAATCACTTCTGAGTCCTCCTAAATTTTTCACAGGTTGTGATTTCAGAGTCGACAAGCGACAGAGAGAATTGATTTTCCACCCATTTTTATTTTCTTGGAATTGCCTATGCCAATGAGGTGGTAAAACACTCAGACAGGAGGGCAGGGCTGAGCTTCCTTAAGGTGTGGAGATCCTGGACTGTAAGATCATCCCGGCCCTGAAGGGTGACCCGAGCCATAACAGACACTAGTTTCTCTATTCCCCCATTGTTCCACTTGACTTTAGGGGAATCTTATGTCACCGCTGGACAGATTAGCTTACGAGGCCATGGGTCAGTTTTCCCAGAACATTACAGAACCTGAAACAGTCTGGCTGCAGATAGACCACATGAGGCTATGGATGCAGGAGCATTACCCATAACAGTGCCAGCTATGTGAAGGAGATGGTAACATAGCTGTCCTGTGGAACAGGAGGAAGAGGAGGGACCTGAGATACACTTAAGCTCTTTAATGATGCTGTAGATGGCAAGCAGGTTTCAGTATCCATGAAAGTACTGGGCAATACTATAAGTCCAAAGCCACCAGAGCTCTGTAGCCACACACCCCAGATGTAGTCTGTGACCTGCTTGCCCAGAGGAAAGGGACAGCATGTGCATTTTGAAACCGGACAATGACCACAGAGCCAGCTTCCAGTCTACATTCCTGGCCCCCATGATCATGCATTCAGGTGTGAATTAATGAACAGTGAGTGACCTTTTACAATTTTAAGAGTAATAATATTCCAGTCTCCACCCTACAGTTGAGAATTTTAAAGGCGGGAGCATTAAATTAGACCATTCCTGTAATAAAGCACGTATCTTGTAAGTGCTCTGGGGTCAGCACGTGGCAGCAGTGGGAACTGGCCCCAGGCTTGGAGCAGGAAAGAGGGTGAACCAACAGGCTGAAGGGGGAGAAGAGGCAGGCCCAGAGAAAAGACAGAAGCACAGGCTGCCACAGGAGGGGGCAGGAAGAGAGCGATTTATGTGACTTTAAAAAAATGTAGCAGTTTTCCCAAAAAGCTTAAGTCCATTTCAGTAGCAGTCTGGGTTATTCAAGCAACAACCCCACTGAAGACAACATGGACTCACAGCTGGTGGAAGAAAGCAGAGATGTACTCCCATGTTGGACGAGGCTCTGCTGTTTCCTGGGAATCTGGTGCTCTGGGAGCTCGGGATTGTCACAGTTGTACCTTGGTACTTGGGCTAGCACAAGCGGGACAAGTTCTCTAAGATGCTGATGCTGCACACAGGCAATGTACACATGGGTGCCCACAAAGAGATACATGCACATGCATACATACCCACAGATGTACAGGCACAAGCATAGAGACATATGTGTGTGCACAAGTTTACATGGAAACAAAGGTCCATACACACAGCCATTCATGTATACACATAAGCTCATATGCAGAAGCATATGTATGCACAGGTATACACACAGGAACAAGTATAGATATGCAGGTACATAGGCATATGTGCACACACAGGTATACACATGTACAGACACATGTACATATATGCAGACATGTATGCACACATACACACTCATGGACACAATTGTTAGGTTTCAGCTTCACAGATGAATGAGATATCCCTTTTCTTTTAGGATCCACACCAGGGCGACAGTGCTCCAGACCCTGCTCTGATTTAAAGTCAGTTCCTACTTATTTTTTATCTGTAGATGTGTCCCAAGGCTGGTGGCCATTTTTATTTTCAGTCTTTCAGCCTCTACATTCTTAGACAGTTATAAAATCTCTCCCTTCTTTTTGGTCCCAGGCTGTTTTCAAACTTCCTGTAACAGCTGCTTCACAAGGGCCACGGATCACTACAGTGTGTTTACTTGGGTGTCTGAAGAGTGAGCCCCACAGTCACACTCACAAGATCACAGCACAAGAGACTCTGAGGATGGAATCATCCTCAGGGTGTGTGTGTGGGAACCGGGGGCTGATGGCAGGTGGTTTGAACATTTACATCTCCAGGTAACAGACTTACTTTGTAAAAGATGGCATGTTAAAGCAAGATAAAAGCACAGTTGAAATTCCCAGGAGCTCAGTGGGGACAAGGACACTGTGAGCCCCCGCCCCCACAGTACCACACTGACATCTCCACAGAACGCTGCCAACCTTTCTCCCTACCTTCCCTTCCATCCACTGTTTATCCGCTATCCACTCACCCCAGACACATCAACTCCTGTTCCCAGGGTACTCTACTGTCCTCTCCTCTGAGCATACCCAAGTTTGCTGATGCTCCAGCTGTCTGAAAACCACTCAGAGCCAGGCGTGAGACGCCTGCAATCCCACTTATCAAAGCACAGCTAGGGGGAGTGAGAGGCATTCAGGTAAGAATTTATGCCTCCTTTATCTAAGCCCATCTCAAGGGCCCCTGGGATCCTCAGGCACCATCAGAGGTGCCCATCACATTACAAATGCTCTGGGGATGCAGACCTTCACTTGCTATTTCTTGTCTTCATTAAGTCAAATCAGAGTCAACAGATGGGACCATGGCACTACACTCCAGAGAGCCATGGATGATCGTGTAGCAAGAAAACAAAGCTATGCTAGTAGCTCTGTGATACCAACTTCATGGACACGAGTGTATGGCGGCTCTTACACACTCACAAGAAGTCCCCATGTGGGTGTTGCCCCGTCCCTAAGATTCCTGCTCATGTGGCTTTAGCTCTGTCTTTCAGCCTGTGCCCTGTCACTGTCATGGCTTGCTGTCAATACCCATCCCTGCCTCCCTCTATCACAAACAAAGCAGACAGTCACACTGAGGGCCATAAGAGTTGGAAATGTGAGCCAGGTACTATCAGATCATGAGACATAGCATACTGTATATTATATAGTATATTATAAATCTAAGAAAACATAAACAAGCTTTATTGCCATATAAAGACTTAAATTTTTGAGATTATAACATAAATATATCACTTTCTTTTCCCTTTTCACCCTCCAAACATGGTCTCATTTTCACTAACACATTGTCACACACACACATGCACACACACACACACACACACACACACACACACACACTCCTAAAGGCATCTAAGAATTGCCTACAGTAGAATCTCCAGGGAAGAACACACCAACTGATACCAAACGGCCAGTCCCTGAAAACACTGAGGACTTCTTGAGTCTCTTGTCTACTGCCCTCTATGAGCACACAGAGGATATGAGACTTTAAAGGGGTTGGTGCCAGTCTAAGATGCATTTTGACAAGATTAAAACTAAGCGTGACTGTCCTAACATTCAAATACTGGCATTCATCACTTCATATTTTAGGACTCCCTCAAAGTACCTTTTTATATAACCTTCGGTTAAATATAGAAGAGAAAGGCATGATTAAATATATCCATTTTTTAAATTGCATCATTAAATTTTATCAAATAGGAACATTTTTATAAGAATAGGACTCGATATTAAAGCAATCGTAAGACAAGAGAGAGATTTGTTGCAACTGCAGCTCTAGCATGGTGTAACTATAAGCACAGAGTGGATCCCAGCTTAAGTTATGCCATTACCTCCCAGGATGACAGTGTTGGGTGTCTGCGGTATGTGCTGTGTTCAGAAAGCCACCCTCTTGCTCTATTCTTGTGATTTGAGAGCTTCGGACCTCAGGCTGGGAAAGATGTGTTCTCCAGCACTGGACCTGAGCTCATAACCCTGAGGCCTAGGGATCTACAGCTCTCTGGGCATCAAGGGAGAGAGTCCCACAGAGCTTTGCCAGGACGAGGAGAAAGAAGGAGAGTTGCAGCTGGCTCAAATGAGAGATGCCTGCCTCTGTCAATCTGATCTGAGAAGTCAGCCGACAGGCTGGGACAGTAGCTACCCCTTCCAGAGAGAGATCTGGGTGAAGTCAGGTGGGCCAAATGTCAAAGCCCAACTCAGCCACTCAACAGCCATGAAGAATAGTTGCTTTTCTTCTCAGAGTTTCCATTTCTCCTACCACAAAACAGGATGATGGCTCTGGACCAAGATGCTAAGTCCGCAGTGCCATATGATACACAATACGATCCGTGTTCTTGATACAGGATTCCAGTGCCTATTGGACCAAAAAAATCTATTTGAGCTTGTCTTATGCACCCCAAGGCCTGTATCTTTGTGGTCTTGTTTCTCCTGGGGGCCTCATACTGGGAGAACTTCAATAAGCTGATAAAGTAGAAGAAGCAAACACCTAAACACAATTCAGACATCAATCAGGATTTATGATTAATTCATCCTAGGGGCACTGTGTTTGTATGATTTAAATGAACAATTATTTAGGCAGCCCGAGCCCAATGCACAAGAGTACTTACTGTGCTGGCAGCCCCACGTGATGGGATCCAAAGGTGATTTCAGAAAAACACTGGGCTCCCTGTGCAAGTTCAGTGAGCAGCTTTTGATTTACAGGCCTGCTGCCTGCGCATGTGCCTGCCGCTCCTCCAGAGAGCTCAGATTGAGTCAGCGCTGACTTCTGCAGGACTAATCTTCATGGAAATGCAATCCTCACCTAACTGATTTATTCTCGCATTTAGATGTAATAAAATTAATAGCGCAGTTCTCGGCTCAGCTGATGAAATTAACTCAGACTTTTTTTTAAACAACTTCTTCAGTTATTTTCTCTATTTTCAAAAGGCAAGCTATCCCAGTCATTTGATACAAATGTCTTTAATTAGCTTAAGGCAAACACAACCTTTAAAGAATGCAGGCTTGGGATTGTGCATGCTGCCCTGAAGGATGGGAACAGTGCCGTGCACACAGATTTCCTTTGTCACATCAGGCCTTGCCGTCTTATTTGAGCTGGTGTCAAAGCAGACCAACCACCTAGCATTTGGAAGACCAATCTTCTGCCAAAGCATCAAGAAGCCACCCTGTCACGAGTGCCAAACAACGTGCATTTGTATGACAAGGACAGTACTTTTCAGAGGATGGGGAGAGAGGCCCAAAGTGGCCGTGTCCTTACATTATGAACCACAGCAGGGACTGGATTGCCTTAGAGACTGTAGACATTTTCCAAGGAACTTGCAACTTTAATGCCTATTTCATTTAGTAATATTAAAAATTTAAAGTGACCGGTCCTGACTTACTGCGAAGCACTTGGTAAAATAAGACCCTCTAGAACAGAGCTCTTCTCCAGGGTCCATCATTCCAATATGCCATTGCACTGCACCCCAGGGATTCCTCCCTCCCTATCAGACTAGAACCGGGATTTCTGGTCCACAAGCTGACACTTGTGTTTGCAAACCTGACGTTGGGCTTCCCCTGCCCTTCGTTGCTTCTCTCTTCTTGCCCTCTACAGGGTAGAAGCCAATCCCATTTTTTTCCTCACCAGATCTTACTCTCAGGAATCCATCGCTGCCCACAGTCCTCTGTTCCCCCATGAGATTTCATGATCATGTGTCTACAGAGGGATACCATTCCCATCCCCACTCTTCAATATGAACTGGGGACCTGACCTCCCTAGGTCTCTGGACCACATAGAGGACAGTATGTTGAATACAGAGCAGATTAAAATCATTGGCCACTGTGTGTTCTTCTTTTTCAGAAGACAGAAATCTGCCCACAGCTCCACTTTACAGGGTTGGCTCAGTCAGCCACCTTGAGCTGGCTATGCCCCCAAGTGATTGGAAGAGCAAATTGCCCCTGGGATCTACCACACTGCTCCTTTGTGCCTCCTTGGCTCATGTTCTGGGGACTTACTTCCCTTTCTGCTTGGCAAAGCCCTCCTCTTCTCAATAGAGAGTCCCACTCCCACACCCCCTCAAAGTCTGCCACCCAGGCTGCCTCACTGAACAGGGTTCTTACCACCTGGGTGATTTTAAATATGGTTTGCACATTTCCATCCTTGTGCGTCACACGTAAAGGACCCGCCTTGTGTCTGTGAGCTCTGGAAACAGAAGTCATGTCTCTTAATGCTAAATCAATTATAAATCAACTGTGTGATTGACACACATTAATTGCCCAATAAATGCCACATAGCTGACTACATGAAGACCACAGTGAATGACCTGCTATCCACAGGAAGGGACAAATGGGCTTGTCATCTGCCCTTCCTACTTCTCATGTGGAAAACAATCAAATGAAGGAGAAGCAAACCAGAAATTAAAAAAGCAGAAAAACACAGTGCCCAGCAAGAGCCAGGACAACTGGCATGGGAATTCTGCTACCAGAACAAAGCTACAGTTGCGTAAAGATCTCAGCAGTTAAAGGCAGGCGGGGGCTAGTGTGTGTGTGGGGGGTGCACCACCTTCAGATGAGAACTGGATGCCACAGCACTCATTCTGAGAGCACAGCAAGGGAAGGTTGTCACCCATTCTGAGGTGCGAATGGACAGCCATACCAGCAGCAGAAATAAGGATAGCTGTGGGAGCCAGATCAACAGGGTCATGGGGGCTCAGAGAAGAGAGAAGAAATCAGGCCTATTCAGAGCCTCCACATTATCCTCTAAGACTAGAGAGAATGCTCTTCCCACCAAGCAAGTGTGCAGTGTTAGCACCGAGGAACGCTGGGGACCGTGGGTTCTCAGAGTTTTTTGGATAGATACACTGTGATAGTCACATGTGCCTGTATATAGACTTATGTCTCCCAAGGTCCAGCTAATCTCAAGTCAAGAGGTTTGTCCTACCTCAAGTCTTTCCTCTGTGTTCTGTTATCTTGAACCTTAGGATGCATGTCTCTGGACCAGCAGGAAACATTCTGCCTGGTGGTCCTCTCCTGACACCCAGGAGCTGACACTTAGAACTGAGTCCCTACCCTGACTGAGCTCAGAGGGGCATTAGCAAAGACATGCCTGTTTCCCTGTACCACACTTCATCCTTCCCGACTCCATCATGAGAAACCCAGGCTTAGGACACTTGCTGCATCTGGATGAAGGCTATCCCTGGGTCTACTTGAGATCTTGCATTTGCAAAGTCTTGATGCCTCTTCCACAGCCTGACCTAAGTGAAGGGTCAGACCTTTGCACTCTGTGAGGCTCCTATGCCAGCCCAGCAAGCTCTGTGTTCAGCAGCTTTGGAAAGACTTAACCCCACCAATTAAGAGGAGAAGGAACAAGTGTCATCAGAGGTGTACACTCTGTGCTCTTCCTCTGACCCTGAGGTTTGGGGCCTGATTCCTGTTATCAAAGAGTCCCTTTGGGCATGAGTGGCTCTTTGCCTCCTGAGAAGCAGCCTACTTCGGTCCCCAGCATACTACTTGGGCAAGAGGTGGCAGGGACTTTGCCATTCCTTGCCTCCTCTGGTACAATTAGAGTGATGCCTGTGCCTGCTCTTGACAAGAGGATGGAGGGCTTCAGAGCCACAGTGGTAATTGGTGGTGTTATTTATGTGTTTCAAATGTTTGTGATGTTTCCTGGCTGTTTCTGTTACAATTAGTCTCATCGATGGCGAGGTTTATGAGTTGAAATAGCGGGAATTAAAAGTACTGCCTAACAGAACAGAACACAAGGAAAATGAGTGTGCCCTGCTGGTCTCTAACTCAAAGCACTGCGGAAATGGGTGCCCAAGTTTTACAGGGAGATCATGGGTGTGTTTGCATTGGTATATGTTTCTGATCTTGTATAAGATATTATGATTGTGTAGTTCATTTAAAAATGTAATGTATAATTAGGAAATATAGATTGTTAATAGTCATCTATAATAGTTTAGTTTGTAGTC
>JAQHUG010001956.1:0-12570 GCA_028555095.1 Dicrostonyx torquatus
CTGTAATTATATAATAATATCAAAGACTAAAGAGTTATTTAAAGAAGCAATATAGCTTTCTACCTGTGAAAAGTCCATCAATGCAATCAAAAAGGTTGAGTTCACCTACTTGTAATTTCAATTTTATTCTCAAAAATCATAAATGATTCTCCAAGTTCTTTTATTTACTTTTGTTACTCAGTGTGTACATATCATAGAAATTCTTCTTAACTGTAATTATTCTAGGAAACCATAAGAAATATGCAGATAATAATATTCTCCTATGGATGTTCCTCATTATTAATTTGCAACTCAGAAATGCTTTAAAGACAGCATTTTAGTAGTAAATCTTTAACTATAGCAAAATTAGATGCAGATTTTTATGCTCATCAAATAAGAATTGAATAGATTATTATGATGGTGCTTTCAAACTATATTCTTCCACCTGTGTGGAAATAATTTGCATAATGTCAATCACTTAGCATTCAATTGAATACCTTCATTTTAAATTAAAACAGTTCCAGAATTCAAAATGTATGATTAAACTTGTGTTTTGTGAAGGCTAGGGAGTTTTAAACTATTCATAAGAGTTATGTATGCACTTAACCATTTTACACTTCAATATCAGAGGTATACACATAAAATACTTTTAATTAAAATACATTACACCATTCTGTATTTCATATGTTGTACTTTAAAATTACGCTAAAGTAAGAATGAAGATGCTATTTTTTTTACTAATTTAATTTTTCAGATGTCAGCGTTGTTGAAGCCTGTGCGATGATGCAATTTCTGTCCTTTTGTGGAGAGCTCACACTCTCATTTGTAATTATTTGCCTTCTATTTCAATTCTACACTTTTGTGTTGGCCCCATGGAATGTAAATGTGTACACAGGGTGAGATGGAAATTGTAAAATCCAGAAAAAGTGGAAAGAGCAAATCACATCATAAAAAAATATAATTGTTACATACAGAATAGCCACATTCCAAGGAAGCAAATGCCCCTTCATTCAAATTGGCTGATGTTGCATTGTTCAATGTACGTCGTAAGTATTCTTCCTGGAAATTGTGGGAGGAAACCTCATAAGCGCACATATATTGGTATCACCTATTGATATAATTATGACCCATGGCATATCTCTCTTTATTCCAGAGTATGGACAATGATATTTATAAAAAAAAATGAAAGACATTTTCTACTGGCTATAGTAATTCAATTTTAGGTAAGATAGAAAACAGCATATGTATCCACCTTTCTTTCCAAATTAGTTATTTGATGCCATATATAGATGACTGTCAGGATGATAGTGGCACAATCTGAAAAAAAAATCCTTCTGTGATCTTTACAGAGTGATTTATACAAATCCAGGCAGTACATCCTACTTTAGCTCAGGCTCTTTTAACCTCAGTCGACCACTGCTATGTACATGTTCTTAGCTGACTGTGACATGCTTGCATAACACTTGGTCATACACACAAAATCATTGAAAAAATACCCAAACACTAATGGTGACTGAGAGATAGCCAAATTACAAGAATAGCTTAGCACTTCTTTGATCTGTATTCCAAGGGAATATTACCTTTATATTTAAAGTTTGAAATTTGTATTTTAAAGCATCCTTTAGGCCACAAAGCTTGCTACTCTGCTCTATCTTATTAGGGATAAATATTTCATGATCAATAACTCCTTTCAAGGAATTCAAAGGTATCTTTCAAATAATCTTGTGACTTTTTAAAATTATCAAGGGAATATAATTTATTAAGAAGTAAGTCTTCATGAATACTCAACTTCAAGGGACTTCTTGAGATTCTCTCATTCTTTTGATGTGTCACCAGCCTTTGATAATGTCTTTAGGTATTAAAAATGAAACACTTCTATGTCTGAAATGGCAAGTATAACAAAAATAGAACCATTCCCAAATGATTAACATTGAAATATAACAAATTCCCCATAGCATGACACTAGCAGATTGAAGAAAGACAAACACATGGAAATAGTATTATGAATCAATTTAGAGTTTATCAGTCAAAACATTTCTGGCCATGTTACAGTAAAACCTATATAAACACAATTAGCATCATTTAGGGAAGATCAGTCTGTGGCAGATACATTGAGAACACAAGGTGGGTGTGCTGGAAAAAAAATGAAGACAAATAGAATGTGATCGGGATGTGAATTAAGAAGCTCAAAAGCATCATGAGCACTAATCACAGTGTGGTATGATAGACACTAACAGAAAAATGCCCAAAATACAACTACTGAAGTTAATTCTGTATCTGAGTAAGATATGATCCATGATAAAGCCATGAGCTTCTGCCGGCTCTTTTTCAAACTGGAGACCTGAGGACAGGAATGTGCTGTGCGCCATCTTTAGTTCAGACCCAGGGGCTCCTTGTTCATCTGTGCTTATCTACATTTTACCTCTTTTCTCCTTTTTCTGACACCTCAGTCTTATTCACACAGATTAGAAATATCCATCTCATATGCCTATGTAATATTGCCCATGGATGTACTGAGTTAGAGGCAAAAAGTAAGAAGATACAGATAAATATAATATACAAGTAGATATGAATACATATAAATTATTAATTAAACAAAACTGGAGCAGTTTCATAGGGTCACTTTAAAGTGGTTAACAAATAAAAAAGAATTGAATATTTGATAATCATTGAGTACAGCCTGCTGGGTTCTTGCTCTGTAAGTTCATTGGGCTTGAATTCATGAAGATCCTCTTGCCTCCAACTCTACCTCCTGAGTGCTAGGATTAAAGGCAAGTGCTACCATACCTAACGCTGAATTAAATAGAAATAGTAGATCTTATAAAGTAGTCAGAACAAATAAATTCTTCTTAGAATATAAGATCCATTTAATACAAGATATAGTCAAAGCTCTCTGTCTGGAAACAGAAAAAAAAAAGTGATTATCATCTTGAGGGTGTAAATGAAGAGTGGCCTTGAAAAACAGAATTCAACAAGCTATTGGTAAATACCAGACTAAGAAGGAAACAACAGCGTATTTGTTCCTTAGAGATATGAAGAAATCAGAATGGTGGCCTCTCAAAAGCCAAGAAAAGTAAGAAATCAGTGAAGGATTGCAGGAGACTGCTTCCTCACAGAAAGATGGACTAAACGATGCCTGTGTGCCATTATCCCATGTTTTCTTCTTGAGTGATAGGACAATCGGTGCAGCATCTCTATAAAAGCATGTGTAATAATGAGCAGGGAATAGACAGATCATATTTTATATTTCACATATTTCTCTTTTCGTCTATAGGATATGAGAATTAGGTTATAGCCAATATTTTTTGTACCATTGTATAGTTAATTCTTTGTGAATGTATTTCTGGGAATTAAAAGAGATATGAATGACTCAGGCATTTTTAGAAATATCTAGATGATAACTGTTTTTCTTTTTTCCCTTTCTTTCTCTGTTTCTGTATGCTTGGATGTGAATGTCACAGTTTTGGAGCTGAGTCAGATGTGTACCTGAAGACAAATGCCTCTGTGGTGAAAGACAAACAGGATAGAAACAATGAGAGTTCCTTGTGACTGGACATAAAGAGCCACGTACTTTGACTATCTATTATCACAGTTTGCCTTGTAAGAGGAGGCAATTCTGTTCCTTTTGACATCTTCATTGAAGGATAGTTTTGGAGCTATATAACAGCTTAGCAAATATGAGGTATATAAATGTCAGTGTAATATGACCCTGAGCACTTTGTGAACAAAGGATTTCTTAAATGTTAAAACTCAGGAAATGTATGCCTACGTACGAAGTGATGTCTAGTGAAATTATAATCTAAAATTTTGTCTTCAGGTACTGAAAATGAAAATCTAAAGGACCCATTTCAGAACATTGTTGGCCAATAAATGTGACTCACTGGTTTACATAATTCCATATAAACAAAAGCCCATGAAACCAAAAACAAACAAACAAACAAAAAACCCAAAACTTGGCTTCACTTGGAAAATGAAAGAAGTTTGACAGCAATGAGAGAAAAGTTGAGTGTGGTAATGAATTAAATAAAATGTGGTGAAATAGAACTATTCTGAACAAGGTCAATGTTATTCTCAAGTGCTTAGCCAATATAACTTCTTACAAAGCAGGGCAGTTAATTGAGAAAATAGTCTTGATCTGAGGATATCCTAAACCTCACTGTGATACATTATTGCTTTCTTCAAGAGAAAGAAGCAATAGAAATATACTTCAGAGGAAGGAAACATTTGTGGGTTCAAGAAAAAAATACTGTATTCAAGGTAGATATGCTTATCATATCTGTGTGCTTATAATAGGGTTCATTTTGTCCATCATATATATGTGAATTTTGAACTACTAATGCCATTTTTGGGGCATCAGTACTTAATTTAACTGTGAAATGAAATATTTAAGTTTAGAAGAAAATAGTTAAATCAATGTGGTCATATACATGAGTTAAAATAAGAAAGAACATCCTGTCAGGACTGCATCCTTGAAGAAATCTGACTCTCCCTCTACAGACTTTGACCAGTACCAATTACTCCTCAAATGATGTCATGTTTAGTGACCTGTCCCCTATATGTGCTGTAATTTCACTGGATTGAAGCTGTGCAAATTGTGTGCTTGCAGTCATAGCCATTGTGAGTGCATTTGTACAAAGACACCACTTGAAGGTTTAATAAAGAAAAAGACAAAAATAAAAAGATAAAAACATCCTCTGCAGTTGGGAAGAGAGTGGTGTAAAGAATAGGGGGAAACCAAAAAGGAAAAAAAAAGTGTAAAGCCAGGTGGTGGTGGCGCACGCCTTTTTTCCAAGCACTTGGGAGGCAGAGGCAGGTGGATCTTTGTGAGTTCGAGACCAGCCTGGTCTACAAGTTAAAATAAGAAAGAACATCCTGTCAGGACCGCATCCTTGAAGAAATCAGGACAGGCTCCAAAGCCACAGAGAAACCCTGTCTCAAAAAACCAAAAACAAAAAAACAAAAAAACAAAACAAAACAAAACAAAAAAAAAAACCGAATAGGAGGAAAATTGAAGGACGGGATGGGACTGATTTGATGCAAACATTACATGTGTGAAAATCTCAAGTACTAAAAAAAGAAACAAAAACCCTTTTAAATATTCCATACTACATGAAGTTGAAGTATATGGAAGTTATATAAAATGGTTATATGAACATCACTATAGATGGAGCAATTTAAATGGAAACTTTTGTGGGGAGCGCGGGGCCCCTTTGTTCTGTCCCGCCCGGCTAGCTTACACCTAAAATAACCAAACAGAAATTTATTAATTCAATCACTCCCTGGCTCATTATGTCTAGCCTCTTATTGGCCAACTCTCACATCCTGATCTAACCCATTTCCACCTAAGCCACCACGGCGTCGTTGCCGGGAAAGATTCTAACCAGTGTCAATCTCAGTTCCCAAGACAACAACAAATTAAACAAAATTAGAGTCCAATGTTAACAGGTAACGATGTTGGGCAAACTCTCAAGTTTGAGTTTGTAAGTCTGCATACTAAAGATAACTATATCTATATTAATTCTTTAGCAATTTTTAAATGATTCTTTACTTAATAATCAAGACAGTGAAAGAGAAGGAGTCAAAACTTCTCAAATTCATTCTCACTAAAATGCAATGACCCACAGAATTTTAACTATGTGAGAATTCATTTTGATTACACACTTCTCTGATATTTTTCATAATATGAAATAATGAAGTTCCTATTTCTCAAGTTCGTGAGACCATCTTTTAAAGCAAGCACATAAGTCTTTCCACTGTGTTGCCTTCAAAGTTTTGCTATCAGGACTCTGTTAAAAATGCAAAATGAATTTTTAACAGAGCATTGACACTTGCATTGTTAATGTGCCTCCAGGCATGTAATTAGCTGAGAAGTTTAATCTTTTATATTCCAAAGTTTGATCAGAATGCTTAAAGCTCAGAAAAGCTATGAAGCATTGACCAGCATCTTTGATAAAAAGAGAGTTCTTAGAAGAATTTCCTAAATGCAAGTTCTACCTACTTTTTCTCAATAACCATATTAAATATAAAAAATGATTTTAAATTTTAAAATATCAAACAGCACCCAATGTGTTCTTTGCATTTCCCAACCATAGATTTCTGAGAGATGTGATTTGTTTAAGAATTTGAAAGGAGTCATATGAAGGGCAGATAATGGACCCTTTATTTTATAAAGGATTTGTCTTTGACAAATTTCATAACATGTAGATGAAAAATATTATATGGATGAATATAGAAAATAGAATTAATATGTAAACCTTTATATACTTGAATTTTCATCACATTTATTTATTAATGTTTAGTAAATACTGAAAAAATTTCTATTGCATGATGCTTTATATTTATGTACACAGTCAGCCATATGACAAAGTAGATAAAGATGAGGTTTCCCTGAATGTTGATGATTGGGATTGTGAGAGCAAATTGAATAAGGGTGGTTAAAAGATACCTCGCGTCCGAATTAAAATCATGTCAAAATAAGAGTTAGTGATACTTATCACATCAGTTTGAAGGTAATTTTATCTCATTTGGAGAGTCTCTGGATTGTTGCATTATAATTGCTCAGAATCTATCTCTTTTATTTTCATATTGACTCACTGTTCAGCAAATAGTGAGTCATAAATAAATCTTGTGGCTTAATCATATCATTACCCCAAAGGAAAATCAAAGAGTCCTTTTGCTATATCTACAACATACTAAAAATTCTTCCAAATTTTGCCTCTTTTTATTCTCAAAGGAATGTTTCAATGCAGGAATTATTATGCATGGTGTTTATTTTACACATCATTGATTCTATAACATTGGACATAAACATAATGGTTGCTTTTTCTTGGTAAGTACAAGATTGTAGGCCTATTTTATGTTGCTCTAGTAGATTAACCTGGATGCACTGCTTCAAACTTAAAACAATCTCATATTCTATATGTATGTTCCGGGCTGCAAAATAAGATTATCAGAAAAAGGCAAACTAGACTCAGTATAAACATTGCAAGGAAGCTGAGAAAATCTTGTCCATTTTGAGAGACATTATCAAAGATCATAGCCTGCAAACCACAGAACAAAGAAATAAAAATAACAAAAACAAAACAACTATCAAACATTTACAAATCTTAGTTGTCCATAATTAATTAATTTTCTTGATAAGGTTCATAAGTTTTATTCTTGTTTCCTTTGATCAAAATAATCAAATTGAAGTAGAATATTCCTACAATTATTTGCCGCCTTTTAAAATGAGATCTGCTCTTATATGCTCTTCATTTGGATTTATTTTCAAGAGTGCGCTATATATTTTAACACTCATCCTTACAGACTAGAAATGGCCTGCATGTATGTCATGGGGATTAATTTTCTTCAAGCATGAAGTGTCTTGATTTAGGATTTAAAGATATATAAAAGTATGTTCAGGCTTCAAATAAATTTTGAGTTAATTTCCATTTCAATTAAAACACTTATAAAATTTTCTAACATTGTAATAACAGATTTTTTTTAGCTCTAAAGAGGATAATTCATAAATGAAAGGAAAAGGGAGGGCAGTCTGGAAAGGCATAGATAAATAAGAGTGTATGTTTGTCAATCTCATAATATTGAGAAATGACTCAACTAGGTTAATAAAGATCACTTAATGAAAAAGCTATGACTGTGACTCCTTCTGTCTGTCCCTCCACAAATGTTTGCCAGTCCCTTTCTTGGGTTAAACAAAAACAATGCAAAACAAACGTGAAGAAAAATACATGGCAGCTTTGTTGAGGAGTCTGAGGTTGCTCAGTATACAAGATTCTTTCTGTGAAGGTATGGGGAACCATATTCAGATCTCTAATGCTCACCCATAAAAATGTCCCACACATTGATGGTCCCAGCACTGAAAGAGGTAGAGATCCAAGCAGAGGAATCACTTGGGCCTGCTGACCACCAACCTAACTGAAAAAAAAAATATGTAAGCTTCACCTCCAGTGAGAGTTTCTCCTTAATGGAATAACAATGGAGAGATAGAAGAGACAATTGACATCATCCTGTGGTTGCCTCTACACATGCACAGTATTACCACCCACATAGTTGGACATGCACACATTCATATACTCATGTACAACACATAAATACATACACAGACACATAATTATAAATCTAATATTGTCATCATGAAGAATATATAGTGAGATGCTTCTTCTATTGCCCCACTCACAAAATTCATACCCAGGTACCAGATCAAAATGTGCTATGCTAGAGACTAGAGCCATTGCAAATATAATTACTTAAGATTCTTGTGACAGAACAAAATACTAAAATATATTGATCAATGTAGTGACACTTCAAATATATTTTAATAAAGACTGCCTGAAGATCTGAGAGGAAAACACTCCCACTGATAAATCTTACAACAGATTATGGTAACACACCTTTAATCCCAGTAGCACAATGACACACCTTTAATCCTGGAGCCAGAATGACACACACCTTTAAACCCTATAGCCACAATGGCATACACCTTTTATCCCAGTAGCCACACTACTTGACATAGAAATTGGGTGGTGCATATCTTTAATCCCAGTGGTTCATGCCTTTGATCCCAGCCCTAGAGAGAAATGTAAGATGGGGTGAGAAAGCTCTCAAATGCATTCTGTTTCTGAGATTCCAGGTGGCATAATCACCATTTCATACTGAGGTCGAGGTAAGAGCCAGTGGCTGGCTGCTTTGCTTTTCAGATCATCAGGTTGAACCCCAGTTTCTGACTACTTGTAAAGTTCTATTTCAAATGATAATGAAAACTGCTATTGTAACATTTCCAGGGGAAACTGTGTAAAATTTTACAGAATATATTTGTCAAGTATGTGATTTCAGATTTAGTTTACCAAGTCAGCTGTGGCCAGGGGTAGAGAATCTGACCATGAGATATATTTGTGTGTCTTTATAGTCACAGTATTGGTCTTTGCTGCAAAAATACTAATTCACAAGATTCTATAAATGTTTTACTTGTAGAAATATGACAGATACGTCATCTTAACCAAAACTAACTTAGAAAACATGAGCTGACAATGCTTACCTGATTTGAACTCTGCCAATAAGACTCTGGGAACGAGGAAGGGTAAACGTACCATTCCTATGGAATATATATATGAATTTCATGGTTATGTATCATCTACCTGCAGTGAATGTACAATCTGTGAAATGCCTTGTAGATGTGTTTAAACCAACAAGGACAGGTTTTCTTTCCTCAAAACTTCTTTTGGTCTTGTATTGCTTTAATAAAACACAGATTGGTCGGTAGCCAGGCAGGAAGTATAGGTGGGGTGACCAGGTAGAGCAATGAGAACAGGAGAACTATGGGAAGAGAAAAGACTCAATCTGCAGTCATAACCCAGACACAGAAGAACAAGATGAGAATGCCTTCCTGATAAAAAGTACCAATCCACATGGCTAACACAGACATGAATTATGGGTTAAGATGTAAGATGTAAGAGTTAATAATAAACCTGAGCTAATGGGTTAACCAGTTTATAATTAATGTAGATCTCTGTGTGTTTCTTAGGGACTGAATGACTGTGGGACTGGGTGGGACAGAAACCTCTGTCAACATGGGTAATTAAAGGAAACGTAAAAATAGTAAATAGTAAAACAGTTGTAAACACTCCTGGGTTAAAAAACAAATTGTGGAATAGATGTGGTCAAAAGGAATCCCAAGCCATGAAAGGAACTAATTTGCAGAAGCCTGTGAGAACAGAGTGTGGGGTGTAACCCACACTTTGAGTATGAACTCCAAGCACCTCATAACTGTAAAGAATGTCCTTCCTCCACGGAGAACCTCTGCAATTGTTTCTTTTATTTTGGTTTGTGTTTTCGAAAAAAGGTGGTTTCTCTGTAGCTTTGGAGCCTGTCATAGAACAAGCTCTTGTAGACCTTGAACTGGCCTTGAACTCACAGAGATCCACCTGCCTCTGCCTCCCAAGTGCTGGGACTAATGGCATGGCATCTGCCCAGCAAGCCTTTGCAATTGTTAAAAAAATCACAAAGTCCAGAAGTTACTTTCATGAATTGCTTGTCTCAAATTCATAGTGAAATACAACTTACTGATATGCTGGATATCTGTTTGGCAATTAAGTCATATTATTTACATAAATTATGAAATGAATAATTGATCAATATATTTTAATAATTTATTCTATTTTCAGTTAAAATAATTTATTCTATTTGTTGCTTGAAATAGAGTGTATGCAAATAAGCAAACTAATATGACTAGAAGCTAGCTTTACAGTGAATAATGAATACATATTTAAAATTTATTAGAGTTTTTTAATGTTTCACTTTTCCATGCATTTTTGCCTAGTCCTTTACTCTTTCCCTACTGGTTACAAATATCAGTTGCTTGAAAAAATATTTTAATTATATGTAATAGAATTGTTGTTGGAGTTCCAAATACAAGAATATTTAGGTAAATATCAATAATAAAGGTTTATAACTATATACATATTAAATATATTAAATATTTATACGTATCTCCTACTTATCCTACTTATATAAATTTTAAATTATGTAAGTATGGCTTGGTCCTGATGCTTCCCTCAAAACTGTACCCCAATTTATCTAAATTGCTAGTATTAGACTTTAACTCAAATCGTATGACATTCCTAGCAGTGCAAGAGATAAGCAAAGATGTTTTCAACACATGTATTTATAGAGATTACTTAAGTTTGGACAAATAATAACATATTCTTAACCCTGAAGTGAGAGAAGATAAGTCTGATCTCAGATATTTGAAGATTCTAAAGTATTATTTGTTCTACTAAATTGGATTCATTAACTAGATACTGTTATGATTCAGATAAGAGACGTCACCAAAGATGCAGTTTTAAAGCTTTTTTTGCCAGCTTGGAGGGTCTTGCAATGTGACTGGATGCTGTATGAATTACTTTCTTATTGCTTTGATAAAACACATTACTTATAGAAGGTAATTTGTAGAATGGAGGATTTATTTAGTGTTTAGAGCTCCAGAGGGCTAGGACTCTATCACTTTCATGGCCGGGAGCATTGCCGCAAAAAGGCAGGCATGCAGTTGTAGCAGTAGCTGAGAGTTCATCTCAAGACCTGTGAAAAGGAAGCAGAAAAAGCTCATCAGTTATGCTGGCAAGCTATAGAAAAGTTATGCCCCACAACATACACACAGTGACATATCAAAAAAAAATACTACATCTCCTAATCATTCCCAAGCAGCTTCCAACTGTGGACTAGATACGCAAATCTTCAATCTTGTAGAAGACATCTCATTTGAAACAGCACAAATGCAAAGGGCTCTTACCTAATCAATGTGCAAATCCTTCTGTGCGTTATGGCATTATAGGGAGATGGCAGTTAGTTGAGAAAAGTAGTTCTTCATGGAAGTGTTCTACAAAAACAAACCTTGTCCCCATCCACCCTACTTGTCTCTCTTTCCTCATAAGGTGACTTGCTCAGTTCCACTATTAATCCTGCATTCCCACAACCCAGAGTTATGGGGATAAGCAGCCAGCGACTCAATCTTCTGAAGTCATAAGTCAAAATTCAATGATTTGTTATTTACATTCATTTATTTGCAAAAAGCTGGCAAGTTTCATACATACATTTATTTAAAGGTACTTTTCAAACTAAAAATTTCCAGTATAGTATTTTCCAGTATTGAGACTACTTAATTATACTTTTGTCATATTTTTCTCCAGTTGCAACATTGTGCTCACAAACTTTCAAGCATTAAAACAGACCTATCTCATACATAAAAAGTCACTCAAATTACAATATTCATAAAGTACTTAATGGTTTACAAATTTAGCTATGTGACTGATTCAGTCCTTAGTAAATTTTTATCCTGTCAACCATTGATGTAAGGTCATTCCCACGGTATTTGTGAGAATGTTATACAAGGCAACTATCTAAACCAGAAACAGAATTCCACATGGGTTTGGAAGAAACTTGGTCTGACATTCTCATCAAATGGCCTCCCTCAGGAGCCTTCTGAGCCAACAACTAACTTGTACCCAAGATTTGGATTGTGACCCAACACCATTATGAATTCTTGGAGTGTCCTTTCTCACTCACATAGAGTGCTATCCTCTCAATATTTAGCTTCTGTTTTTAGTTCCATATCATTTCTCAACTTAGTTTGGTTAGATTTTATAACACATAAACTGGACATACTAAGTTTTGATCAATTTATATAAAGAGACACCTACCACAATGAAATATAATTTATTAAAATAGAAATTAAAAAAATTAATTGTTGAACAATGGCATATTAGGACCTGTAATAGATTTAAAAAGTTACATCCATTTTAGAGTAGATATATATATGTATGCATAGACACTTATAAACATGATTCATATGTATACACACATAGACATATGTATACTTGACCAAAAGCATTCAAACATTTATCTCATAGAACTTTAGTGAAATTCATAGTTTTTAAAAGTCATAGTGAATTCTTAGTGTTTTGTAGATACATCTGCGAAAGTGGATTCAAGTATATAAGGAAAATTCACATGAAATTCTCATAATTCATTCTTGCAAATTTATACAAGCTATTTATATTCATTTGAAAGTATAAGCATACATAATAATAAACATATTCT
>JAQHUG010001964.1:0-12482 GCA_028555095.1 Dicrostonyx torquatus
AGGCAGGTGGATCTCTGTGAGTTCGAGGCCAGCCTGGTCTACAAGAGCTAGTTCCAGGACAGGCTCCAAAGCTACAGAGAAACCCTGTCTCAAAATACCAAAAAAAAAAAAAAAAAAAAAAAAAAAGAGTAAACCTGTCTAGCACTCTTAGATGTGACTAAACACCACCAACCCTTTTTCTGAATATTGCTGTCAGGGTTTTGCCTTTTCTGGATCATGTCATCACCCCAGCTGCCCATCAGAATCCCACTTACAGGAGTACACAGTCAAGGCTTGAGAGTTGTTGCATAGTCAGGATTTAACCAAGAATCCTGTCTTGGGAGCCTTTCCTTGCCCATGCTGGAAAGCCACAGATCAGTGCTGTCCCAGAAGCCATTAGCACAGGGGTGCAAGAGTCTGCCTTTCACCTGCCTTCCAGCCCTCTGCAGAGCAATGTCGTTCCCTTGATATGGCCAGAGTATTTACACTAGAGTAATTGGCAAGCAACCATGTTTGAGGAAGTTTTCTCCCTGCAAAACCAGCCACGGTCAGGACATCACATGCCACCGATCGACAGTAGCCTCAGCCTGGGTGCCCCGTACGCTCATGCTCTGTTAGCAATGCTTGCAGTGCTCTAAGAAGGGACAGAGACGATGCTAAAGAGAAAACTGGATCAAAACTCCTGCACCTGTATGGTGGCATGCCACGTGCTGTGCCCTGTACTGTGTCAAATAATTCACTTGCTACTCGCAAAGATCACGGAGCTCCAAAGCCAAGTCACCCAGCTGCCCTGATGCCCAGAGAGAAAAGAAAACCTGCCTTGGGGTCACATAGCCATGGTGTAGCCTGGCTGGCAGTCAGGGAGCACCTAATTCTAACCCTGACGAGGAACCCCATGGACCACCCCTACTAAGTCTTCTCACTAGCCTGGAAATTCCCAAGCAAGTCAGGCTGGCTGGCCAGCAAGACTAAGGGACAACCCTATACACACACACACACACACACACACACACACTCCCACCCCTCATCCCTGTCTCTGCCTCCCCAGCACAGGAATATCAGGCATGTGTTACCATATGGGATTTAAGGGATCAAATTTAGATCTGCATGCACGTGCATGCTTGAGCCCTGCACAGGGATTCTAGATTGGCATCTGGACCTTGCATGCCCAGAGAGAACTAAGAAAGGAAGATGGAGTCTGGGGACGGTGGTTAACTTAGGGAACTTCTGCTGGCTAGTTTTATGTCAACATGACACAAGCTAGAGTCACCTGAGAGGAGGGAGCCTCAGTTGAGAAAATGCCTCCCTAAGACTGGGTCTTAGGCAAACCTGTAGAACATTTTCTTGATTACTGATTGATGGGGGGCGGCTATCCCCCACCCTGAACTGGTGGTCCTGGGTTCTATAAGAAAGCAGGCTGAGTGAGTCATGAGGAAGAAGCCAATAAACAGCATCCCTCCAAGGTCTCTGCATCATTTCTAGCCTCCAGGTTCCTGCCCTGTTTGAGTTTCTGCCTTGACTTACCTGAGATAGGTAAGGCAAATTAACCCTTTCCTCCCCAAGTTGCTTTGGTTATGGTGTTTCATCACAGCAACAATGACCCTGAGACAGGACTAAATCCGATGAAGTAAAGAGAGCCTGCTGGGGGGGGGGGGGGGGAGAATTCTGGATTCTGGATTAGAGGAGCAAGAGAATTGAAGAGTCCAGGAAGAGACAGGACCTTGGCATCCCTCACAAAGATGCTCGGTCTGTGCCTTGGGCCCCAACAGTGACTATGGCACAGGCGGCAGGTGGGGGCAGTGGAAAGGCAGAGAAAACAGGTTGGGTCTCCAGTTCTTGCACTGCCATCGGCCAGGCCCCTCACCATTTCTGCAGAGCCCTAAGGTTCCCATAATACCCTCTGAGAACCCCTGTCCCCTGCCGGGTTCTCTCTCCCGCTTTCATCCCTCCACCCCTCTGTCAGGCCACAGGGAAACTTCAGTCGCTCCTTCCAGAGAACTGAGGACAGCCAGGCTCTGATCCCTCTTGCTCCTGGACCCCCCACATCAGATTCTGTCTGAATTCAGTGATGCTCCTAAGCTATCACAGCTGCTAATTAGCATGGTGACCTTGAACAAGCCTCTGGGGCCCTCAGAGACAGAATGGAGTCCTGAAGGTCACTTGGCTGCAAAACCTTTTAAGAAAACAAAGGACCAAGGGACAGCAAGTCCTACATTAACATGCTTTTGCAATTCAACCTTTGCTGTTCCCACTGTCCTCATTTGATGGGTGAGGAAACTGAGGCCCAGAGAGGTGAAGTGACTCACCAAGGACCCACAGCATCTCCCCACCTATACCCGGGACCAAGCTCACAGGAGACGTTTGTGGATTTTATATCCTGGAAGCCACCCTCCCTCCTCCTGCCACTCATGCACCTTCTACAGATAAGATGAGTAGGAAGGCACTAACCCAGCTCCCATTGGAGGCTGGGATCTGGCTCCAAGCCTCTCCATTCCTAACCCCTTATGCCATTTCCCCAATACCCATCATAGGCTCTGAGACTGGGTCGGTCTGTCTCAATCTGCAAACTTCCCTGGCATCTCCCCCACCTTAGTGCACTAGGAGGTTGCAATAGCCTGGTCCTCTGGTCCCTAGCTGCCCCTGCTCCTCCTGAGCTCAGCTCCTCCTCACGGAGGAGAGAGGACAGACACTCTCCTTGCCTCCCTGGTGCTTGGCAGAGCAGCCACGGCTCCCGCCCCGCTGCCTGGCTGATGGAGAGATTAATCCTAAGCCCTTCCCATCAGCACCCCCACCCCCCACCCTGGGCAGGACCATGCTGGCTGTTCCTGTGGGACTTGGAGCACCAAGTCCGGTGCTGAGGCAGGACGGCTGGCCCAGCTCCCTGCAGCATTTGGACCTTCAGCTCTCAGGAGGGAGGAGGGCTTCAGAGTCCTTCTAGAAAGCCACCTTACGCCCCTGCTCTTCTGCAGAATCAGAATGAATAAACTTCTGCTCTATAGAGGAGGCCGGAGAAGGACTGGACACTGACGCTGCCAGGGATGCTATGTTGCGAGCTGGTTTTGGTTTGTGCCCCCCCCATCTCTCTGACACAAAACTGTCTCTTTCCTGGTCACTGAGAGAGACATGGGCTCCCCATGTCCAGCAGAGAACTGGCTGGGAACAGACTTCCTGAGACTAGCGGTGAGTTAACTTGGGAGGAAGTTATTTGTCCTGGGGTGGGATGTTCTAGAGCGGTGGCTGGGCTAAACAGCTTGGCAGAAGGGACTTTTGGAGTGAATTACTTTCCTCGGGGCTCTGGAGGAGTTCTGCTGGCCAGCTGTTAGCGGAAGCAAAGACTGCAAAATCAGATCTGTTCAGTGGAAGGAGATGGAGCAAGATTCCGGCTCTGGGCTGAACCCCAGACCAGGAAGCCAGCCCAGTGTCGGGTTGGATTCAGATTTGTTGTGTGACCTTGGACAAGTCCCTTCAGCACTCTAGGACTTAGGTTTTGCTCTGGAAATTGAGAAAGCTTGGAAAGAACTCCCTAGACTCTTTGCAGGCTGCTCTCCTCCCACTGGCTGTGTGCTGTGAACCAAGGAACGCATGCAAAATAGCAGAGGGTACTGCAGCCGCCACAATCCAGCAGGCTCTGAAATTGGAAAGCACTTTTATTTCCATCGGCTCCTGATTGGAGTGCCTCTCTCAATGCAAGGTTATAGGTGCCTGGAGACAGCTCTGGCTGGAATGAATAGCGGAAGAAATGGTCGCACAATAGGGAGGTTGAGACATAGCACGGAAATAATTTTTAAAAATATGCGAGCAAGCAAAAATCAAAAACGCTTGTCTTAGCGAAGCCCCCTAAGTAGGTCTGTGATGGAGAGAGCATTAGAAGCCTCTTCGCTCTGCAGATAGAAAACGACAGCCGGGCGAGGGGGAGTAACCACTTCAAGGTCACACAGCAAGGATGGCTGAGGCAAACACAAAATGCACGTCCGAGTGGGAAAGAGTTGTCCAAAGTGGGAGGTGTCCTCCACCCTCATACCAGGGTCCTCTGAATGAGAGAGAAAACCAGGGGGTGAAGCTTTCGTGGGGAGCTTCTGAGAGTCGGGTGCCTCGCAGTGCTGTCACGGTTCCCAGTCCCTGAGTGTTTGGTGGCTGACCCTCACTGAGCCTTACTGAACTGTATTTGCTAAACAGTGGTCAAGATGCTGGGCCTCGGTTTCCTCATCTGCCAAGGTGAACTGTGCCTGTCCCCTTCATGGGACGGTTGGCACGAGTCTGTTAAAGGAACTGGCTGTGCTAGAGCGCCTAGAAGTGATCCTTATGGGTGCTACATGTGTGTGTTGCTCCCTGACCTGGCCCACAGTGTGGGAACTCAAGTGTCTCCACTCACACAGACCCAGCAGAGGGTCCAGAGAGACTGAGTCACTCCTCAGAACACGGCCACACGTGGCCCCCTGCAGGGTTGACCCAAGGCTCATCGTTCGAGAAGAGAGACAGGAAGCCACATGCTCAAGCCCCCACAGTCTGGGATGGTATAGTTCAGGATCCATTACATCTCCATTCTCAAAATGTCTGTGTCAGGGAGAAGGAGATGAACATGAAGTACCTCCCTCCTTAGTGTAGTGGGCAGCACATCTGTATCATGGATGTACATGTTTCCACAGGGGTAGGGACGTGTTCAATGGCATGATCCAAGCACACAGTAACTGCCCGGTAACCAAGAAGTAAATAGGAGGTTCAGAGATGACTGAAGCATCAACAATGTTTGTACTACCAAGACTCATGCTCCCTTCCTTCTCTTGTTCTTCTTCTGGAGGCTGACAGGTGAACCCTGGCTCCACAGTCTATGGCAATGCCCACGTCTTCCAGAGACAGAGACCTGCATCCTGGACACCATCACTTTGGCTCCTGCAGCCCCTTGAGCCAGCTCTGGCCTGGTCCAGAGCCTCAGTCAGTCAAGGGCCTTTACTACCGCAGGGCCCGGAAAGTGGGCACCCCGGACGCCTCTCCAGAGACCGACCTGAAGAAGGAGATCCTGGTGAACGTGGGTGGCCGGCGATATCTGCTGCCCTGGAGCACCCTGGATGCTTTCCCGCTAAGCCGCCTGAGCAGACTCCGGCTGTGTCGCAGCTACGAGGAGATCACACAGCTCTGTGATGACTATGACGAGAACAGCCAGGAGTTCTTCTTTGACAGGAGCCCCAATGCCTTCGGGGTGATTGTGAGCTTCCTGGCCGCGGGAAAGCTGGTGCTTCTGCAGGAGATGTGCGCGCTGTCGTTCCGGGAAGAGTTGAGCTACTGGGGCATCGAGGAAGCCAACCTGGAACACTGCTGCCTGCGCAAGCTCATGAAGAAGCTGGAGGAGGCAGCGGAGCTGCGCCAGGAGGAGGCTATGCAGCGCCAGCAGCAGCGCCAGGCCTGTCACTCTGAAGTACAGTCTTCGCGATGGGCCCGCAGCATGAACCAGCTGCGCGAGATGGTGGAGGACCCACAGTCGGGGCTGCCGGGGAAAGTCTTTGCCTGCCTCTCCATTCTCTTCGTGGCCACCACGGCTGTCAGTCTGTGTGTGAGCACCATGCCCGACTTCAGGGCTGAGGAGGACAAGGTGAGTGGTTGCCCATCAGGGACCATGGGACAGCTCAGGGACATTTAGGAAACCATGGAAATAGGTTTTTCTTTCTTTCTTTTGTTCTTTCTTTTTTCTCTTTCTTTCTTTTTATTTATTTCTTTCTTTCTTTTTTATCTTTCTTTCTTTCTTATTTTTCTTTCTTTTTTTTCAGTGAGGCCTTAAACCTTTGATCTTCCTGCCTATACTGCCCGAATGCTGCTATTACAGGTGTACACCACCAAAGCCACCCAGGCTTTCTGCATGCTAGGCAAGCTCTCTAATTACTGAGCTATAGCTCGAGTCCTTTTTGTTTGTTTTTTGTTTTAAGATTGGGTCTCACGCAATCCAGGCTGGCCTAGAGCTCTCTATCCAGCCCAGGCTAGCCTCCAATTCATCATCCTACTGCTACCATCCTCTGAGTGCTGGGAGGACAAATGTGTCCCCACACCCACCTAAATATCTTCATTTAAATAAGCAGGAGAGGGCTGGAGAGATGGCTCAGAGGGTAAGAGAACTGACTGCTGTTCTGGAGGTCCTGAGTTCAATTCCCAGCAACCACATGATGGCTCACACCCATTGTAATGAGATCTGAGATCTGGTGCCCAAACACTATATACATAATAAATAAATTTTAAAAAATAAGCAGGAGAATAGGAACACCATCCTATGTGAGTTTATTATACACACATATAATAATATATAGTTTTATATAGAATATAATACACATATAGAATAATATACAGTTTTTAGACACCCCAGCCACAAGTAATAGCTTTTTCACCTTTATTGGAAGGATGGGGGCCCTTAAAGTGATTATGTGTTCCTGGCTCTGTAGGAAACCCTGGATATTGACAAAGTCATGTCTGGTTTGGGTTGGTGGGAAGAGCCATCATCCACTTTCCAGGTCTTGTGATGGGGGTGGAGCATGCTGGCCCTCACTGATCTCAGTTACCTCCTCAGTAAAATGGGGCACATTTTTCTGAATGTTCACACATTTATTGCCTTTAATGTTTATCGAGCAACTACTTCGCACTAAGTATTGGCTCAGAACCCAGATCCCTGCACATGAGCCAACCCTACCCAGATGGAGACTCAACAATGCTACATGGCTGAGGAATAGATCATAGCAGAAACACTCAGCCCTTCTTTTTCTGACTGCCACCTCCCACAAAGTCTCTTAGTATCTGTGGGGGAGATCTCAGAGACTGGTCCTTGGCAGCCCCAACAAGCTAGGCTGGGCCACCCATCCCCAACAGACCAAGTAAACAATAGTGCAAGCCAGAGAGGTGATTAATCAATGAGGCCACATAGTGGGAAGAGAAATAAATAGAGATGTCCAGTGGCCCCCAAGTCATCTTCGGGTTCTGAACTGTGTTTAAATTACATTGTAAGTGTAGTTCTAAAGTGTGTGTGTTCAGGCATGCATGCACGTGGTCTAGAGGACATGCATGGGGAGGTCAGAGGACAACTTGCAAAAGTCGATTCTCTCCTTCTACCATGTGGGGCCTGGGGTCATCAGGCCTGGGGTAATTTAAGAAAGGCTGGCAAGAAATAAGGCAAGTAAGGTCAGGCATTCACAAAAAAGAATAAGACTCTGTGTGATTATGTGGGAGCTGGATGGCGGGCCCCACAAAGAGCAAAGAGTAAAAACAACAAAACCAACTACACACAGGCAGAATGCTTCCTCTGGGTCTAGGTCACTTTAGGTCTGCCAGGACCCAGGACCTAACCCTCAATAAGTCCAGTAACACTAGGGGGAAAAAGGTTTAAGCCTGGTGCCAGCCCTAGGTGGAGCTGGTCTCCTGGAGAAAAATTCACCTGCAGATCTCTCCAACCCTCTACTTAACTCTCAGATAAATAAGATGGCACCGTGGGTAAACCATGGGTAAAGGTGCTTGCTGCCAAGCCTAACAAGATGACCCATCTACCTTCTCTCTTCTATATTTCTATATCTCTCTTCCTTTCTTTCCTTCTTAGTCCATGGCTGGTAGTGTGACTGGGTGACTGGCCTCTGGCATCTTGTTCTTCTCCTCCTTTTCTTGCTCTTTCCTCTCCTCTCTTTCTCCTATTTATTCTCTCTGCCTACCTATTGGCCATTCAGCTCTTTATTAGACCAATCAGGTGTTTTAGGCAGGCAAAGTAACACAGCTTCACAGAGTTAAACAAATGCAACATAAAAGAATGCAACACATCTTTAAATAAATATTAAACAAATGTTCCATGGCATAAACAAATGTAACATGTCTTAAACTAATATTCCACAACACCTGTGGACCCCGACATTCTCTTCGCAGACAGCTGTGAGACACCTAGGACCCCAGGAACCAGATGGTCTGTGTCCTGGTCTGCTTTCTGTTGCTCAGATAAACATCCTGATCAAACACAAGTTGGAGAGGAAGGGGTTTATTTGACTTCCCTTTCCAGATCACAGGCCATCAGTGAAGGAAGTTAGGGCGGGAACGCAAGCAGTGACCTGAAGCAGAAACCACAGAGGAGGAGGAAGGCTACTTACTGGCTGGTTACTTACTGTTCAGCTAGCTCTCCTAGACAGCCCAGGCCTGCCTGTCTAGGGACAGTGTCACCCACAGTAGGCTGGGCCCTACTACATAAATGAGCATCCCAATAGGCCAATCTAATCAAGGCAATTCCTCCATTGAGATTCTCTTAGAGTCTCTTGGCTTTGTAAAGTCAACAGCTGAACTAACTGGAAGAGTCTCAAAGCTGAAATAGGAGCCTGCATTTGTTCGGAAGGCGGATGAAAAGCTTGAAACTAGAACTAGATAGACCATTTCCAAAGGTAGAACTTGGCTTCTCTCCAATTTTACACTACAGCTCTCTTATCACCCGAGCCTCCATCTATACTAGATTATGATAGGCAAGGGGGCAGATTAAAACCACACACACATATGTTTGTATTCACATCACATGCATACACATGTATACACACACACACACACACACACACACACACACAAACACCCATTGCTTCCTCACAGATTTTCCCCATGCAGTACAGCTGGACCAGAGAACCAATATACACCTTACACAGGATAAATCCTCCACAAATATTTGTTGAACAAAATGTGTTTTATCTGATTGACCATGGCAATATCTTGTTTATGATCTAACAAATAAAGCTTGCCTGGAGATCAGAGTACAGAGCTAACCACTAGAGGCCAGGGAGTGGTGGCACACACCTTTAATCTCAGGACTCTGGGGACAGACAGATCTCTGTTAGTTCAAGATCACCCTGGGCAACACAAAAGGGATCCAGTCTAAAAGAGAAACAGCTCACACAAAGGTGATCCCAGCACTTAGGATCACACACCTTTCATCCTAGTACTAGGGAGGTGGAGACAGGAGTGATATGGTTGGGTGGAGAGAGGAATATAAGGATGGAGGAGACAGGAGCTCAGTGCAGTCTGAGCAGGCAGTCTGAGGACAGGATCACCCTTTTGGTCTGAGCACTGGTGGAGGTGAGAACTCTGGTGGCTGGCCACTCTGCTTCTCTGATCCTACAGCTTTCACCCTCTGATAGCTGAGTTTGAGGTTTTATTATTAAGACCAATTAGAATTTGTACTATAACTGACCAATGTTTTCTCCCAAAGAAAAAGATATATAACACTCAAGTCCTCAGTCTTTCCAACAGCTGATCTCCACCCTGAGACTGAAGTTGCCACCAGGAAGATCCCCCAACCCCACCAGTCTTTCAGCACAAAGCATGCGGTGGGAATGTCTGCTTGCCCACAGGGATGTCTACCTGTGGATTTTGCTTCTGAAGATCAGGGCACATTAAGCAATGCCCGTACTCCAGTCAAGGACACTGGGTGGCAGCTGCTAAAGAATCACACCTGGTCTCCACATGCGTGTCCTCCTTTTGCAGGGAGAGAAGACAGGGTGGGGGTGTCAGGAGCTTCCCTGTGCAGACAAGTGAGAGCATCGCAGGGCCTAATGCTTTGAAAATGACTAAGAGTGCAAACCCAGGCCGGGTTTTAACGCCATTGGGGAAATCAAATTAGGGGCAGGTCACCAGTTTGCAGCTTGGGGCAGCCCAGAGTTGTCCCTGAGAAACTGGCAGCTGTGTCCCACGGGATAAAAGGGATTCATGGTCAGAGACAGCCAGTGTCCTTGTGCTTACTCTCCAGGGAAGCAACCTTTGTACATCCAGAGAGTCCTGACCTCTAGAGGGTCTATGCTTTTGTTGGGGATTATATTTCAGAGAGCCAGGGGGGGCTGAGACCAGGCAATCCTAAAGTGTTTGTCCTTTCAAGACAGTGCCTCAACATTTACATTTACATAAAAGTGGGTGTTCTCTCTAGTATATGCCTTGTCTTTCTTATTTGTCCTCGGGGGACAGCAGGCAGGCAGAGAGTGGCTCTATTTAGTCAGTCAGCTGTTAAGGCTGGCCCGGTTCTCCTGAGGAGAGCCATAGGGCATGGGGATTTAATGACACCCTGAGGAACTCAGCTGTGACCCACAGAAACCCAGATTCCTTTGCTTTGTCACAGCTGCCATTTGGCTGTGCCATGTTTGTTGGTTCATTGGTGGATTGGTCGATGACCTTTGTGGGGTTTCCACTTGTTGGCCGGAGTCTGGAGCTCAGTTGGAAGAGTGTTCATCCAGCCTGTGTGATGCTCTGATCCCTAGCGGTGTGTTGGCCTAGTGTGGTAGCACACACCAATAATCCCAAAGGCAGGAGGATCAGAAGTTCAAGGTTCTTGGCTGCTGAGAGACTGTGGAACGCTGTGTCTGTTCCTGTGTGCATATTTTCATTCCTCTTGGGTGTGCGCATAGGCCTGACCTTGCTGAATCTTGAGTATGAGTTTAACCCCTGGAGGAGCTGCCATGTTGTTCCCTAAATTCAAGTTCCCTGTAAACCAGACCATCAGGTTCTCTCCCTCCCAAAGCTCTCTCATTCTCCTCCCACCTTCTCTCTCTGTGTGTGTAGTTCAGACAACTTTCGAGAGCTCCTTTTCCCCTTCACCCTGTGGGTCCAGGCAGGCTGTCGAGCTTGCCTTGACCGCAGGAGCTTTAACCTGCAAAGCCATCTTGTCAGCCCTCATTCTTCTTTTAATCACGGTTTTCAGGCACACACTTGAAACTTCTTTAAAAAAAAGAAAAAAAGAAAAAAACCCCACCACAACCCTGTAATCCCACCGTTGTCAATCTAGATCATTTCTCTCACCCCAAAATTTCCCTCCCTCCCCCCCCGGTCAACCCAGGGTCCCTGAGCCCTCGTTTGTTTATTTATTTATTTTACTTTTTTGTTTTTTCAAGACAGGGTTTCTCTTTGTAGCTTTGGAGCCTGTCCTGGAACTTGCTCTGTAAACCAGGCCAGCCTCAAACTCAGATTCTCCTGCCTCTGCCTCCCGAGTGCTGGGATTAAAGGCGTGCGCCACCACCACTTGGCTGAGCAGTTGTTTTGATGGTTGGAGTCCTGGAGGTGAGCCTCTCCTAGTCACCATTGTTACCTGTTTGTGGCCTCTGGCTTGCTAGGCTCTACATGCCTGTGCAGTCCTTTCATTTCTACTGAAGCCTCCTCAGGCCTGGCTCACCTTGACTTTAGGAATAAGCAGCGCTCTCCTCACTACCCCCAGAGACAAGGCATGCGCCATGGAGGCCGATTCCCCTACTTGATTGGGATTGGGAGGAATCTCCAAACCAGAGTTTTCTGTGACCACATCTAGAAAGAAGAGAACAATGTAGACCAAAATGCCCTGGCTCCTGTAGCCAGAGTCTTCCTTGGAGAGAAAGAAGAGTTTTGTTTTTGTTTTGTTTTGTTTCTTCTCTCTTTCCTTTACATTGGCAGGGCTAGACTGAATGCCACATCCTCAACTGGAGCCCTACATCTATCTCTTGTGTCCCAGCATGGCTGCAGAGATGCCAGCTCCTGCAGGCAGGCACCAGGCTGGTTAGGATGCAGGGCAGAGCAGGATGCAGGCAGAGTGACTAGGCAGAGCCAGTCTGCTGCAGTGCAGGGAGGGCCGGCGGCCCAGACCAGGGGAGGGAGGACAGAGTGTACATGGCTTGAATAGCCAAACACCAGCACCAGAGGCAGAAGCTCAGCCTGCTGGGGCCTGCTGGGCCCTCCAGATTCACCTTCCCCAGCTTCTGGTCACTGAACCCAGCTTTCTCTACTTGCCTATTCCATTCCCCCCTGGGGTGTTGGTCCTTTGTGGCAGGCCCCTTTACTGTCCTGGAGCCAAGAAAGGGGTCAGTGTAAGGAGTGCTCAGCCTTGGCCGATGCCCTTGACCTAGCAATGCTTCTTCCATGGGTGACAAGCTTTGGCCGTAGCGAACTGTAATGGAGGCAGGAAATCCGGCTTTCCACCAGGTTGATCTGCCATGTACAACCACAAAATGGATAGCTCAGCCCACGGGACATAGCAAGATCACACTGTGTCTCCAGGGCAGTGGTTCTCAATCTGTGGGTCACAACCCCTTTAGGGGAGTCACATATTAGACACCCTGCATATGAGATATTTACATCATGATTCATAACGGTAGCAAAATTACAGTTATGAAGTAGCACCAAAAATAACTATTTTTCGGGGGTCACCACAACATGAAGAGCTATATTAAAGTCACAGCATCAGGAAGGTTGGGAACCACTGCTCTAGGACCTGGGAAGACAGCTTGGTGGGTTAGTTGTTTGATTGGCATGTACAAGGACCTGAGTCAGAGCTCTGGAATGCACATTAAAAAGCTAGGTGTCATGACATGCACCTGGAATCCCAGCACTGGGGAGGTAGACGCAGGCAGCTCCCTGGGGCTTGCTGGCCAGCCAGCCTAGCCTACTTGGCAAGCCCCAGGCCAGTAAGAGATCCTGTCCCAAAAGAAAAAACAAAAATCCCATAAAACAAGGTGGACAGAGCCGGGCTATGGTGGCGCGCACCTTTAATCCCAGCACTC
>JAQHUG010001967.1:0-12480 GCA_028555095.1 Dicrostonyx torquatus
TATTGTTTACTTCCTGAGATCTAATGGGATATTTCAACTTGTAGATAATAACTACATAAAGTTTTACTCTTTCTTCCGCCCCTTACATTCTTCCTGTCTCCTCTTTAGCAATATTCCCTGTGTCTTACAAAGAGTGATATAAATGACTGATTAATTTCTGTCATCTATGGCTAAGTATTCTGCCACACATGCCACAGCAACACTTATTTATTTCAGAAACATGAGTAAATGTTTCCCCTTGCAAGTGAGACGATGCAGCCATGACCAATTAAGACTGACAGCAGAACTGATACAAGAGATTAAAATGTGAATGTTCAGAGGCTGTTTGATAGGCATACAAAATTTGTTAAACAGAAAGTTATCAGTGGCCTCCCCAGTTATGGCTTCCCCAGCTTCAGGCTTTTGTTCTGATTTGCAATACCAGATGTGTTCTTTCTATAGACTGTGGCTTAGAGCCCATGGGTTTGGTTACCCTCAAAACAGTCATTCTACCATTGCAGCATTCAGCACATCTTTCCTGTCATGGTGGTTTTGTAGTTCACACAGTCCATGGGATCCTACCATGGTTCATAACAATTCTCCCTTAATAACCTCCCTGGCACCATCTGGCACTATGAATACTAACCAACAGGGAAGGAACTTTTAGTTCTACCCTAGTTTTATTTCTCTATGTCTACCACCAAAGGATGTGGCGCCTTCACCAGAAGTCATCTACCATGTTGTTCAGCCAACTGAAGAAACAATATTGTTTATGGTTTGTGGGGACTCAGAGGCCTTCTGGGCTAAGAACTCAGAGGGTATACATTCATAAAAGAGTTGGATGAGACTGTCTTTTTTTTAAAAAAAAGAAACTTTTTATTGATTCTTTGTGAATTTCACATCATGCATCCCAATCCCAATTGTCTCCCTCTCCCTCCATATCCACCCTCTGCCTTTGCAACCCTTGCACCAAAATAAAACAAAATAAAAGTAAAAATTAAAATAAAAATATTGTCATGACAGCTGGAGTTTCACTGGGTGTCACACAGTGGACCCTCTGTTCTTCCAGTTTTACTTGCAAATGTTCATTGCAATGAGTTATTGGTCTAGTTCAAGGCTTCTGGTTTCTGCTACACTATCAATAGTGGATCCTCACCAGGGCTCCGCTCAGATAGCCTGTTGTTTCCATGTGTCATGCAGATTCTGTAGCTTTGGTTCTCCAGGAACAGCCCCTTCTCAGGATCGATCAGTTCTTAGATGGGGTTGAAGATGGGGTGTGCCAACTCAAAACCCTGGATCTGGGACTGGGTGGTGGCTGAGTTGGTCAACTGCCCATTCTCCTGAGCTACCACCACAAGAGCCTAATCTCCTGCTTCAGGCACCTGGCAAGGGAGGGACAAGACCAATCTACCAAGTTCACAGCTCACAATGCTGGGGCCAGCTGTCCAGCACTGACCTGGCAAGAGTGGGGTCAACTCCCCTGCTCCCATGCCCTCTTGGCTTGCTCACCTGTATCTATGCTATAAGGAACAGTTCTACTCTGCCAAGGCAAGGTTATCCTTAGTGCTACCGCCAGCAGGAGGCAGGGCCAGCTTTGCTGCTCTCCTGCCCTTGAGCCAGCTCTCCCATGCTGCCCAGGTGAGAGGTAGGGGTAGCTTACAGCAGATGAGGGATGTGACCATGTGGCAGCCCAGACAAGTGACTTCCACATGGCCTTTTGTAGTATATTGGCCATGAACCCATATTACTGATTAGCTTAGATCCCTGCTGCAGCAGACACTCTTGATAGTGGCTTTGCCTGTTTTTATATCCCCTGAAGATGTTTCCAAGAGGCCTGAAGCAGAGTTGTATAGGTGAAGTGTGTTTGTATCCTCCACTGCCAGGCATAGGACCTATGTAGTCCACCTGCCAATTAAACATGAAACAGGTTGACTGACAAACTTCCTTAATTACTGTGTCCATCTGTGGAATCTTTAATTTAGAACAAGTCTCATGTGTTTGGACAGCTTGCAAAATATTGAAACATTTCACTTGCGTCCTAGTGAGTGGACTTATCTATTTTCCAGCATTTATATGATTTTATATGAGCCTGATAAGAAGCTTCCAGAGGTTCCTGAGGGCAGATAGCTCTTGTGTTAGGGAGCAAATTTGACTTTTGATTTCCAGGAAGATGAAATGGGCTGTGAGCATCCATATGGAACACTACCCAGGAGCTCTGGTTGTTAATGAACACATGTATTTTCTTCATGGCTGCTACTCACAGTGTGGCCAATCAGGCACTTGTTAATTCTCCTTTTCTTACTGGGGCATTTTTATGTTCAGGTGTCTGGTTATGTCCCTGTCCACCATAAGCCAAATCTCAGTGCCACCAATAGCTCTCTCCTCAACCCACTCACTGCTCTTCTACCTGGCTTCTCAAGCAACATGGTGTCACCTGTATTCCTCAGCCAAATGTTCCTGTCTCATAAACCTGTGTCCATGTCTGTGCCAGGATCCACAGGGGTGGGTAATGTTCTGTCCATCACTCTATCTGGCATGGCTCATGTTTTAATTACTGGATGAGCTCAATAGCTTGAAAAGACACTTTTTCCAATAAGGCCTGGATGGCATTGGTGACAGGCCTATAGATACCACAAAATAGTGCTGTAAATATGCATGTCACCTTCACAGAATTTGGGTCTGTGCCATCCCCAAAATAGGCTCCTTCAAAGGTCCTTCATCCCAACCTTTATTAAATTAGTTGTTTTCATTATTACTCCAGTGGAACAAGTGATAAATTCCTCCTGTGATCTCTGCCTAAGAGATACTTTACACTACTCTGGGGATATTTGCACATCCATGTTCCTTGTTTTACTCACAATAGTCAGGCAATGAACACAGCCCAGAGATCCACCAACTGATGAATGGACAATAAAATTGTTGTGTAAATACACAATATGACTTTATTCAACTTAAAAATGAAATTCTGATATTTTCAGGAAAACAGAAGGAACTGAATAATTATATACCAAATAAGGTAACCCTGGTCTAGGGAGACAAGTATCACATGTTATTGCTTATAGAGAGGTCTCAGCTTTGAATTCTTAGAATAATTTATTTAACTTAGAGAACCTTTAAGTTTGAAGGAGACATTAGATAAGTAAGGGAAAAAGATATCACAAAAATTGGAAATTGGTCATAGAACAATGTGGTATATTGAATGGAAATGGCCTACAATGACTCCTATATTTGAACACTTGGTCTGAAGTTGGTGGAGTTGCTTGTGAAGGATTTGGAGGTATGGTGATGTGGAATTGGAGGAGGTCTTTGAGGTTTCAAAAGACTCTTAGACTGACAGTTCTCTCTCTCTCTCTCTCTCTCTCTCTCTCTCTCTCTCTCTTTCTCTCTCTCTCTCTCTCTGTCTGTCTGTCTTGTGGTTGTAAGTCAAACAGTGAGCTCCCAACTTTTCCTGCTGCTCTGCCTTTGTTTTGCCATCACAGACCCCAACCCACTGAAAGCCCAGTTGAATTCTTTTTTCTATAAGTTTCCTTCATCATGGTGTTTTGTCACAGCAAGAGAAAGAAGACAAAACATGACAGTAGGTTGGGTACATATTCAGGATTAAAAGCTTAAACAGGCAAGAGGGTGAGAAAATATTGGAAGGGTATGGGGGACTGAGCAAAACTAAGAATGATCATAAAAGCATACGGATGCTATCATTTAGTGCAATTATAAAATATATGAATTAAAATTCATTCTGAATGGAGGTCATGTACTTTGGTGGATCCCAATCTTGGGTATGATTCTACTCTTTGAAATGTTTGTTTTGCCAGGTATATAGCTGGACTTTTATGGTGACACTAAAATATGTCTCTACTCTATAAAATAGTCTTTAAAAAACATATGTCAGAAAAGGAGAATTTATATTTCTTAAAAGTATGTTAATTTACCAAAATGATTGGAATGCTCAACTCTCCTAGGTATAATAAATTAGCTTGCAAAAATTACTAAATGCAAGATGAATATACCAAATCAATCACATTTCCATTTACTATAAAAAATTAACCAGAAATTAATGTCAAATTCCAGCAGGATAAAATTACAATGAGAAGAAAATGGAACATCAAGTTTTAGAGACCTGTGCAGCATGAACTATAAAATATAGAAATTATGTAAAAAACATTAAAGAGGACACAATCTCACAGTAAACTCTCTGGTCCTCCAATTCTTCCAATCTTCCATAATGTTCCCGAGCCTTAGATGTGAAAATGTTTTGAAGATACAGCTATTGGCGCTGGGCTCCACAACCCTGCAGTTTGATTGAGTGTGGTGTTCTGTAATGTTCTCTATTTGTTGAAAAAAGAAATATCCTTAATGAGGGGTGACAAGATACCAATACACACGCTAAAGTTGAGAGGGAAAAGCCCATGAAAAGCTCAATTGCACACAACTAAGTAAATCTGGGAGTGGAAGAGGCAGTGCTAAACTGTCATCCCCGAAAACATAATCTAGTTAACATGTGTACAGAGTAGGCTCCATTTAAGAGTATATATCTTTGTACATATACATATATGTAAGTAATAACAATTAGTTGGAAAAGAGGCCACAGACTTGAAGGAGATTGGGGTAGAATATGAAAGGATTTGAAGCGAATAAAGGGAAGGGAGAAATGTTATAGCAATGGTTTAATATCAAAAATAAAAGTAGAAAAATTAAAGTAAGGTTCACAATAAAGAGTTACAGCATTGTGTCCAAAGACATAAAAAATTTAAAGCTATAGTTATTTCTTCCTATATTTATCTACAAGTTCAACACATACTCAATCACAATCACAGTAAGCAGTTTGTCTACAAATTTTCAAGCCTGGTCTAAACCGTATGAAAATACAAAGGAAGAAGAGTTTCTGAAGGCTCTGAAAATTAGCCAAGTTGAGTGTTAACACCAAACAGTCAGAACGGCCTGTTCCCTCCTGCAGATACTCAGACAAATTAAGTAGTAAATAATACATGATCCAGAAATAACTTACATGGTAGATAATTGAGCTCAATAATGGAGTATAATCAAAGAATAGCTCTTCTACACATTTTACTGACACATTTAGTTAACAAATAACATTTGCAATGATAATAATCCATATCTGTTATCTTTACCATATACATATAATTTGAAATTAATTCATATGTGCCATAGACCTATTAAGGAACTTAGAGAAACCGACATCCCTAGGAAAAAATGATTGTCAATTAAAGCAGGGGTTTTCTTCAGTATAATACCAAATTCATGATAAAGGAGTAACAGCATGGTTAGAGGTAATCTAATTTCCAAAAAGAAAAAACAAAAACAAACAAACAAAAAACCAGAAAAACAAAACTCTTTTCCCAAATAATCAGTTTTGAAAATCAGAGATCTGAAAAATTTCTAAAAATTTCTCATTAAGTAACAATTATACACACATAAGCATCGTGCGTATATAAACACATGCATGCATATATACTTACATTTTTATATGTATGTATGTGTACAGGTACTTAAAGATGAAATAAAAACCACAAAATTTTGAAAGATTGGATTTTTAAATTAAGAGCTTGACAAGCAACTATAATGAAAAGTAAACCTGCTCAGGTCATTATTAATTACATACCCACCTAAAGAGAAAATACTATAACTAAATACAGTGAAGAAAAGTCTGAAGTCTCATGGTACCCATAGCTGGTAAAGGAAAGGAGAAGGCAGATTTTTCATAATTGCTTAGCCTATATACACTCTTTCAAAAGAATTTTGGACACTTCAATGTTAATTACATGCTACTCCAAATATAACATTTCTTTTCTTTAATGAGAATGTTAGTGTGTGCAAAATTTTTAATATTTATATGATAGTTTGACAGAAATCTGAAATTAAGGACACAGTTTCAAAGCACATAGGCAGGTGAATAAAATAAAGAACAGGATATCATTAAGCTTTCAAATAAAATTAGCTAGAGATACATAAATGATGTGAATAAATTAACATAAAATAAATATAATAATATGAAGAAATTATATAAAAAATAAGTGTATGATGTGGAATTCCCCTTTGCATGCTGTGAATATCATTGGTTAATAAGGAAACTGTCTTGGCCTGTGATAGGAAAAAAGAGTAGAGCTAGGCAGGGAAAACTAAACTGAATGTTGGGAGAAGGAAGGCAGAGTTTAGAGAAGCCATGGAGCCACCAGAGGAGAAAGATGCAAGCTGCCAGCTGCAACCTTGCTGGTAAGCCACAGCCATGTAGTGATACAAAGATTAATGGAGATGGGTTAGTTTAGGATATAAGAGCAACCTAGACATACTTAAACTATTGGCCAAACAATTATTTACATAATAGAGTTTCTGTGAGATTATTTCAGAAGTCTGGGCAGATGAGAAATGAACAAGTGGCCTCATACAAGCAGTCTCACGCTACAAGTGTATCTATGACTTTTCTGCTTATAAATTTGTAGAGTTGGAAATCTTACTGTCTATTTGATATATGGAATAAATTATACAAAATACTGGAAAACTTTAACTCATAGATGTATTCCTGTACTTTGGGTAGCAGTGATGATAATTTCTCATGTATGTACATACATGTCCAGAGCTAACCAACTGAACACATTGAGGTTTATATTCAATCTTCAACATATGAAGTCTCAACAGTAGATAAAGGTGGAATATGTGGACATAAATTTTAAATGTCTCATTAAAGAAAAATCTACAAGGTCAAACAAATGAGAATATTTATTTCCATACATTTAACAAAAAAGCCCAAGAATAGATTCATAGAACCACCTTTTAATGAAACTTTCATATAACTGTCATATAGCACATGTACATCAAAGCCATGTACAATTTCATATAATATGATAGAATAAACATCGTGATGTATTCAACATTGGATCCATTGGAAAGGAACTAAATGTGTACATTAGCAAAGGAATAACTACCAGGAAAGCATCAGTGAAGGCACCTCACTCTCAATGCTAGCACACCACGTTGTGCTTTGTGCTTACATTCCAACACTTACATCACCCAACACTTCCTGTGCTCTTTTCTGACCCACTCAAAGATATTGGATTAACTTACCCCAGTGATTACCCTCTCATATAAACCTTCACTTATTTCCCAGTGCTAGCAAGTCAATCGAGTCTCATTCCTGTTTCTCTGTTTCTATCTTACTCTGAATCCCTAACACACTTTATTTTAACAATTATTCTTTTTCCAGCATGACTTTTTAATTCATTCAGATACAAGAGAAAGAAACACTCTGAAGAGAGTTAATTGTTTTGCAGATTTTAAAAAAATCTACCATATGTATAGTGTCATTATTTGTATTTTACAAATCCTTCTGAAAGAAACATAAATAATGGGGACTGGAAAGAAAAGGGCATTAGCTAAATATATTTCTTTAACTAAAACTATAAGAATCATAGGAAAACATTTAAAGTTTTGTGCCTTTTCTATTAAAATATATTTCTCAAAATATAATAGGACATACTCTGAGGTAATGGCACAATCATTTGTGAGAAATATAAATCTGTATATGTATACTAAAAAACTTTTTACCTGCTTAAGTATATGCATTAAAAGCTATAAAATAATCATTAATTCTTTTTTATTATCCTACTTTTAATTGGATCATTACAGAAATAATATATAAATAAGGTCTTAGAATGACCTAGAACTTCTGCAAGATAAATAATTTGGAATAAATAGGCACTTGTTAGAACAGAATGTGCTCTTTGGGAATCTGACCTCAGAAAAAAAGAAGTCTACTACTAGTGCTGGAGAATGGAACATTACCTATGGGAGAAGTGATAAGCACAATGGTTGTGTTGACATAATGTAGAGATTTAGAATATTATCTGTAATATATATTAAAGAGCAAAATAGATAATACTTTTGTTATTTGTCCATATATTTAGTGGCTCAGTTAGTGTTCTATTGCTGAGAAAAGACATCATGGTCACAACTCATATAAAGAAAAGCATTTAATTGGAGCTTGCTTCCATTTCGGAAGTTTAGTCCATTATCAGCATGTTTGGGAGGGGCAGCACACAGACTAAAATGGTGCTGGAGAAGTAGCTTGGTGTTACACATCTGGATCTGTAGGCAGCAAAAGGAGAGAAACTCTGGACTTAGAATTAATGTTTTGAAACCTCAAATCCCAAGCCCAATGACTCCCAAATCTGTCAACAATACCACACCCTCTAATCCTTTCAAATAGTGCTACTCCCATTGGACCAATTATTCAGAACTATGTGCTTATGGGGGGCATTCTTATTTAAGCAATAATTTAGCTTAGTAAATTTGTGGCTATCTTGAATTAAATTTCATCTGATCTTAATTTAGGAAAGTAGTACGAACTGTCTTAAGATTTTCATTGGCTTGGCTTCAGTAACGTTTACTTTACATTATGGAATAAAAAGGATACTGATTATGGGGAAATATCATAAAGTAACACATATGTCTTTAATCATACCCAGAATTTTAAGTTATTATTTCTAATCTAAGCATATATTCATATGGTATAAATTATGCTATGCCTTTAAGCAAACACTAAAATTTGTTGCTAATAGATTGACAACTCCTATGAAAATTTTGTTTAATTATATCAGGGAATGCTGCCATTGCCATATGGAACTTTATAGCTATAAAGAAAGGATGCTGTGGTGCTCTGGACATGCATGATGTTCAGCCCACACTATAGGCACTAGGTGTTTAGTGCATGTCATGAGTGATGATGGAATTGACTACAGAAATTCACAAGCATTCTGTGCAATGGGCTCAAAACCACATCATCTGAAAGTTACATTGAAGTTTACCAAGGTTGGTAAAATTTGAGCTTTACAGCAAAATGGAATTTGAACTTGTCTGTTATGTGGTATCTCTTAATTTGAGGTAACTGTATAATTATTAAAAGCTCCATGTCTATTCCTGATATTTAGAAGTGACATAGCCTGATGTAAATTACCTTTAAATTCATATAAAGAGGTCACTTAAACTACACTGACCTTATTTTAATTGATTCAAAAAAGGTATGAAAATGTTGCCCATGTTGGACTCAAAGGTGGGCTCAGTCTATACTCTCACATTAACTTCTCTAAGTAGTTGGACTGAGGTGAACAAATACATCAGGCTTCCATTTGTTTTAGATTTAGAGGTGTTATTTTAATTAGCATGCTAACATTAAAACACTAATTCAGAAATTTCAATTGTTTTGCTAATTACTTTAATCTCTACTTATACCAGCGAAGCACAAATGATAAACAAAATTAAATGTTATATCTAAAATAAATGTATATTATGTCTGTAATGAAATGGAAATAGAAAATAGAAAAGCTCAAGTAGCACCCAAATAACCCTAAGTCAGTGGGAATATTGGCTGAGGAAAATAAAACACAATCTCCAGGCTAGAAGGCAAGATTTTCAATTGTGTAAAAGATAAACCCTGTCTCACCTCTACTTACATGTGATCAAAATCTATCAATTATCCTTAGAGTTATCCATTTCTTTATCATAGTTGTCACTCCTTGTTGCTTTGCACTTAAATATGAAATATAAAAATTTGAGAAGTAACAAAGCAGACACAGCAGCTTTCCTGTCTTCTCTCTCTGGGAGATAGACTCAGTATCTCCTGTATGCTAATGAACTGATCCTCTTCTTCCTACTCAATATGATATTCTTAATTTCCAGTTCATGGGAAAAGGTAAGTGGAAAATCTGAGAAACAAATAATGTGCTTAGTTTGTCATCCTAGGTACAGCTATGAAATCTCATATTTGTTGACTCCCTCACATGTGGAATGCAAATTCCTCAAACCAGTATATCTGTACAGTATATGCTACCTGCCTATTTGTCATTTTGTAGTCATCTTGATTGTATGATTGTAACAGAATCGAAATATTTATGCTCAGATAACTTTTACATGGTAGCTTGAGGCTGTATAAATCATCTCTTGAAATCCATCTCACAGGAACTCTATCACACTCTATCACCATATGAATAATGAGTACAAACAAGTAAGATAAGTTTGAGAGACAAGGATACCATGTTAGTTTCATTATTATTAACAATACTGCTACCATTAGTTTAGTCTTACTGTAGGTAACATTTTATATAGCTATTTTTATTTAGGAAAGGGTCTATTCCATGCAGGGTTTGGTACTAGCCATCCTTTCTAATATCTATGGGGGGGGGATCTTGGAAAGTATTGTCAATTATTTAGAAGTAATACTGAAAAATATTTTTAAATAGCCACAAAGACAAATAAAGTAAATAATTGAAAATTATTTGCAGGAAGAAATTCTACTTTTCTGCTTATGCTCATATATTCATAGAAAAATACTCTCATTACATGGTACAACAAAATGAAAACAAAGAGCTTTTCAGAACTAGAAATAAATTGCAAAAAATAAAGGAATTCAGTGTAAGAATAGAAAGGCAATGCAGAAGAAATATCTAAGAAAACAATTTTTTAACATTTTTTTTTACTTTGCAAAAATACCCAAAAATGTTATAGATAATAACAAACAAGAAAAGAAAATAAATGAGTAAGGAAGAGGATGGTAAAAAAAAATGAAGATGTGAAACATAATACTGTTCTTACTTTCATATGAAAATATGTCTTCATTCTTATATACTCTTCTCCTCATGAATATTTTCATTATTATAAACATTAAAAGGTATATTTATTTTATAAATATAGTATATATTTATAAAAACATAATTTAGGTATAGGAATTATAGTAATTTGATTAACAATTTTTTTCTTTTCAATGTAAATCAAATTGAAGAAGTATATATCATATAAACCATCTGTCAATCATTGGGAATTTTAATTTTTTTCTATTTTGTTAATGTAAATAATCACAATAAATATATTCAAGAAAATTCTATTTGATTATTATAGTCATGAATATCTTAGCGACAAAATAACAATACAAAATTACTTACCAAGGAGCAGTTTTGTGTTTCTTGATGCATATATCTAATGGCTCCTTAATAAAGTTATACCAATGTACAATAATTTGGACTATATTAAAGCCCTTAAGAACGTCATAAATTATAATTAAATTTGAGTTTTATTGTGGGAATTGGGTGATATTTATAACTACATTGATTATTTTCATTTTTCCCAGATACCTGAAATTAGAGAACAGTTGGTTGCACCTCTCAGATCTTTTTATCTACCAAACAACACAGACTCTTGCCAAGACTATAAACTGCTTTCTATAAACTGACAGCAAGGCTCCATTGCTGAAGACAATACCTACACAACTCATTAAACATGGAGAAATTGAGCTGATGCCAACTTAAAACCTTTGCCCCTACATGCTAGAGTCTTCAGTACAGGAAGATACTCTGCACACTACCGCAAGAGTAAATACCAAACAGTGTAAATGTCAAACCAGCCCAAAGCCTATGATCTACAATGGTGTCCTGTCTGTAATATATATTAGAACAATGATGACACAATGCTTATTGGAAAAAAAACAACCAATATGGTTTGACATAAGGCCCAGTCAATCAGATGGGACACATACCTAACAATGCTTGGTTGACCAAGAAACAGAGACTAGATAGTCGAGGGATGTAAGTAAATACAAATACAATTGATATAAAAAATAGTAACAATAAAATGACTCCTAGTTTTATTCTATTTTGCAATATTCATTGATCAGTTTCTTGTTCATTCATCATCAGAGAAATCTTCCACCTGCAGCATATGTGACCAATACACCCACAGTCATACATTGCACATGCACACACACACACATGCACACACATAGAGATACATACAGACACACGTATACAGAGAAAGGAAAAGAGAGTGAGTAGGTAGAGTCAAAGAGATGCTATGTAGCTGCCGAAAAAGGACACACTGGCCAAAATCTTATCAGTAAGCCACAGCCTTGTGGTGATGCATAGATGGATAGAAATGAGTTAACTTAAGCTCTAGGAGCTATCTAGAACATGTCTGAGACATTGGCCAAATAGTGTTGTAATTAATATAGTTTCTATGTAATTATTCAATATGGGCAGCCAGGCAACAAACACACTTTCCACCTACAAAATGAGATGCCAATGTGGACAAACTAAGGTGGTGCACATGACTCACAGGCACACTGAACATTCCTCCTCCATGTTGAACTTGTTGGAGAAAACAGGCAGGGCCACAGAGTTGGTCCTCGGTATGCCCACTTATCATTTAAAAGAAATAAAAAGCGATCATGGTCAGAAAATGATTACAGATATACAATAAAGACAAATTCAGATTTAAAAAGACCTCTGAATGGGTCAATGTGTTGGTTCATAAATGTGCATAGGTTTGGAGAGAGAAGAAAAAGAGTATAGACAGTTATAAAAATATTTAAAAACTAAAGCAAAGTCTTTAAAGTAACAGTAAAAGTAATATAAAGAGTACATACAGTCATAGACTAAATAAAAAGAAAAGTAGGCCATGTAAAAATGGAATATACACAGAAAGTCTGGATTATGTGTATTA
>JAQHUG010001968.1:0-12367 GCA_028555095.1 Dicrostonyx torquatus
AAAAAAAAAAAATCTTTCCTTCCAACTGCTTTTAAGAAAAGTCATCTCAGGTGCCATCACAACACGTGGGAGGCTGAGGTAAGGAGGGAGGGCTGCCCAGAGGTTAATGACAGGGTCAGGGAGACAGCTGAGGGCACTTGTTGACAAGTCACATGACCCGAGCTTGATTCCCAGATCCCACACAGGGAAAGGACAGATCCAACTTCCGCAAGTTGTCCTCTGGCCTCCATCCGCCCACTGTGGCACATGTGTACCCCCACACATACTAAATAATGAGAGCGGGGGGGGGCAGCCTGAACTATGGAGAGAGACAGCTCAAAACAGAAGAAAAAGAAGGAGGAGTAGAAGAAGAGAGGGGAGAAGAAAAGGAAGAGAGGACGGAAGAGGAGGAAGAAGGGAGTAGGAGAGGAGGAGGACTCCTCATTCATCTCCTTAGATGCCCCACACAAGTGAGCAGATCTTATGAAGCAACCCCGAATAAGTCTCCCAGGAAATAGTCACGAGCCTCAAACTCAATAGAAGAGGAAGTACCATAAGGTGCATTTTTGGTGGTCAAATCCCTTACAATCAAAAGTAGCCATAATAATCCACAGAAGCCACTGCCTGAGGGTTCTTGTGTGGCTTCGTTTCTAGGCGTGATGCCATACGCTATCATTTTCTTTGCTCGCTATCTATCATCAGAGTCTGAGCTCCTAAAAATGCGTGCTTTCTAATATTTATGGGTATGTTCATGTAGAAAACCAGGAATACTCAGATAATAAATAGTAACAGTAAAGGAGTTTGTAACCTCTGACCTGAGACTACGGGAAGAAGCACCGTGGTCCGCTTGGTTTTCCTTTGTTCCAGCCCGCAGCCCGTGTGCTAAAGCAGAATGCCCACTTTGCAATGATCATAATGGCCTGAAATCTTCAGATCAGCTCCTGCCTGGCAATAAGCTCTTGTTTTACCAGCCTCTACCACCCCGGAGCGCCTTCTATCCTCAGAGGGTGCCTTAAGGAAAACTAATCCAAGACCTTTCAGACATATTGAAAATATGACAATAAATGCAGTCAAAAAGGTCTGCATTTTCCTATAGATCTGTCTCCTCAAGATAGGCTTGGCATGAATATAAAACATCCACTGAGTATTGAGCCTGGAAAAGCCACACCTGCTACTTGTCAAGGATGTATCAAATAGCCTGCACTGCATGAGTGAACTGCTGATAAAAAAAAAAAAAACAGAAATCATGGTTGAATAAGAATTATTGTAAATGAGTATAAATATTAATGTCGTATTAATCAAAACAAAATAGCATGTAATATAATCGGTGAGTTTTAATCAAAGGGTCAAGAAGTTTAGAAGAAATATATATTGCAAGTGTGCCCTGTCAGAGTTATTGGATACAAGAATTGAGTACATCAGATAAACACAGTATCATGTAAGTTGTCAGAAACTAGCATTTGTTATGTGAACTAGAAATATCTGTTTTCTGGAAACAGCTGAAGTTTTGAACAATGTTAAAAGGCTTATCAAGACACACAAGACACCTCTCATTAGGAGGAAGAAGTGCTCAGAATTTGCTAGAAGGAGCAGTGGACTAACAGCTCTTGTCAATGCATTCTAGGTAGCAGGTGATTTAAGCAATGCTTCTGATTAAGCTAGCCATATAATTCCACAGCCAGGATCCCCCGCTAGGAAATACTTGTTTCGTGCTATGGTCAGAGTTCTCATCATGCTAACTTTCTGGATCAAACCTCAACACCAAATATGAATAGGCATCTCTCCTTTCCTTCAACTGAAGTCAGGGTGACATGGTCTAGCATGGAAGCTCAAAGAGCATTTCAATCCACTTCATTGCACAGCATCCCAGGCTCTCCATATGTACCATCTATCAGGGTGGAGATGCTCTTTCCTATGCTTTGTAGAACTCCGATCCAAGACAGCGGCGCAAACTACTGAAGACACATTAGCGCAGCTGTTTCAAACTGCCCCTATGCCCCATCTACCTCCTTTAAGAGATCCGCCTGCCTCTGCCTCCCAAGTGCTGGGATTAAAGGCGTGCGCCACCATTGCCTGGCCTACCCATTCTTTCTTAGGAATAAGAGGAGTTGCCCTTGGAAGGTGGAGCCAGTGAAGCTCCTAGTGACTTATCTGCCTCAGCTTGAGAATGACCTCCCAGCTGCAGAGTAGGAGAAGCTGAGGGAGGACTCAGATCCCTCCCATGGGAACTAGGGGGCGAGGGAAACTGACATCCATTAAAGTTCTGCATCCCATGTTTGGTGTCTATTGTGCATCGCCTAAAGCTAGAGCAGGAAAACATTGGAAACCCTTACAAATGGAGCAGCTGGCCACAACGCTTGTCTTACTAGAGGCTTTGTTTTTATTTTACGTGTTTTGGGGAATCCAGTAGTTCATGTGTTCCAACAGACATTTCAGAATAACTGAAACTGGAGTGAAAATTGCACAAACACTATATTCCGGGAGATGTTCCACATGCTAAAACTACACATCCCAGTCTTGCAAAGCCATCTGCAAGAAAGAAAGAAAAAAAGGAACAACACAGGAAAGGGACTTGAGGAGCAATTTCGAGTCTACTACATGTGGACAACTTCAATATAACAGACATTTCCACTTTCCTTAGACTCAGGGTTTATGCCTTCCAAACGCCCAGATTAAGTATATTAATTGCATTAATCCTCTTGTCTGTAGTTAGCTTGTAGGTCCAGGATGTTTATCAGATAACTGTTAGTGGTTTTCTTTAAACTTTATCAAGGACAAGATGAAATTGCCTTCAATAAGATTTATTGACTAATTCATTTGAAAAATACAAAGAAATTATACTTCAAAAGTCTGCTACCTTTGTTGACTTCAAATAAGCTGAAGGAGTTCTGAAATGAAATATTGTTTGTTTGGGTTTCCCTGAAGCACAGGAGGGGAGCAGAGAGCACCAGTTTAGATATGTGGAAATGGATAACCGTGTACACAGCTAGATTTGCAGACTGTGTCTTCTTCCCAAGTCCTTCCTACCATGTTCTTTATGCTATTCCCTGTTGACAGTGATTCCCAAGCACTCACCACAAGGTCATGGAGATTCAGGCTGACCTGAGCCCCAGCTGAGGGTCTGACATTTAAAGTCAGTATAAACTTACGACAAATTACTATGAAAAGATCGACTTACTCAGCTGTAAGGTAGAATTAATAATAACTCACAGGATTTGGGGTAAAATTCAAATAGGGTAACATATGTAAAATTTTAACTATGTCTGGCTTAATGTAAATAATAGATGGTAAAGTTTTGTTGTTTTTTTTTTTTTTACTTTCAGTCTACATAACAAACATAGCTACACATGCACCTTTCAACTTAGGCATCCTCAAATCCTAAAAATATTCATCTGTCAGAAAGAGCAGTCTTTAGAACTATTCAATGTAAAAAAATAATGTATGCCCTAAATCAAGAAAAATGGTATAAATGTAGTTGGCCTATGTATTTAAAAGTTCAGTGCACAAAAATAGCCCAGCAATGGGGAAACAATAGTATAAGATAAACAGACTAAGTATATGCTTCAAAAAGAAATCCTACCACGTATTTCACAGGACACACAACAGCTAACTGAAAATAATCAGAGGCTTAAATGAAGGAACTAAATCAATACGACTCTGCAGGGACAATGGGAAAAACCAACAACTTCACAACTTTTCACAGCACACATATGAATCGATGAATTTGGGTTATATCAAAACTAAAATTCCCTTTTGTCTTATGGCATCAGGAAAGACGAAGAGTGACTGACATTACAGGAAGAAACACTTGCAAATTATGCTGCCAGTGAGAGACTTACATCCAGGCTACTACATACAGGACTCCTGAGAATCAATAGTCAAAAAAAAATAACCCCGTGGAAAAGTGGGTCAAGGATTTGAGTAAACAAGTTTTTACAAAAGTTATACAACTGTCTAATAAGCACATTTAAATATGCCCAGTGTTATTAATCTTAAGGAAATACAAAGTAAACCCACAAGAAGATAGCACTTCACATTCACTGTGAGGGGTATAATCCAAAAGACAGAGAAAAGCAAGTATGGTTGAGAATACAGGGAAGGTGAAATGCCCGTGTACACCTGATGGGAACGGAAAATGGGCAGCCAATGGAGCTAGCTAACTGTCTATCCCATAAACAGTTAAACAGAGACGACTGAGAAATTCTTCCCCAGGTCTATACCCAAGAGAAATGAAAACATGTTCATGCAAAAATTTGCACATGAATGTTCACAGTAGCATTATTTATAGTAGCCACAAAGTGGAAACTACCGAAATGTCCATCAAAGGATGGGCAAATAAAATGTGGCACAGCCATCTAACGGGAATGTTAATGATTAGAAAGGAATGAAATACTGATTCACCCCCTAACAGGGATAAGCTTTGAAGACATTATGCTAAGGAAAAAAGCCAGACCCCAAGGGCCACATGTTGTATGCCTACATTTATGTGAGTACTCAACAACAGATTCACCAAGACAGATATCAAAGCAGCTAGCGCTGGCCCACAGTGGGAAAGATGAGGGACACTGGCTGTTAATGCCCTGGGATGTGTTTTGAAAAGTACAGAAGTGTTCTAAAGTTCAATTGTGATGCCAGCTGCACACTACTAGGGATATACTAAGAAAATACTCTTAAAACATGCATTTTAGGGCAGGAGAGAGGGCTCAGTGGTTAAGAACACTGGCTGCTCTTCCCAGAGGACCTGGGTTCAATTCCCAGCACCCAATGGCAGCTCACAACTGTCTGTAACTCCAGGTTTAGGGGTCTCAACACCTTCACACAGTCTTCCATACAGGCAAAATATGAATGACCATGAAATAAAAATAATAAAGAAATTATGTTTAGAAACATGCATTTTAAAGGAATTAATTGCATAGTACATAGTGCCCAGTAAGCTTATCTCAATTAATTATTTGATAAATAAAACAAGTTTAGTTTTCCAGAGGCAAAGGCAAGAGAAATAAAAGGAGAGAGAATTTCTCATCATCTAGAAAAACCTTCCCAGTGGGGTCTATGGACATTATCCTAAGACCATTTACTTAACCAAAGTTCAGTGGAAAAAAAGTCTAACATTTCCATGACCTTCTTTTCTAAACTTCCTAAGTGGCTTAGAGAGAGGCTGCCTGGGGAACTCCAAATGGAACCTAAAAATATTATCTTCTGGCTTTATAAACATAAGGAACACTAATGAAGTGAGGGCAGCAGACCCAGGAATGGACTATCTCATTCAGGTTGGGAGGCAGGGTGTGGGGGTTGGGGAGGCTGAACACATCCCTGAAGGCAGGCAAAAGGGCCAAGGGGAGGGGGCAGACTTGGCCAGGGAGGTGAAAATCAACACAGGGTAGGAAGAAAAGAATAACAGTGATCTAGGATACATAAAGCAGAACCCGGGTGACCACTATTCTAAACACCAGTAAAACAAGCCCTTCGCAAGCCAGACTGTCCAAGTTTGGAGGGGAGACTGTGCCACAGACAATCGCCTGGGACCCTCACTTGCACTTCACTTGGAGGCTCCATCGAGAGTCATATTGTGCCGGTCCTCCCTTCTGTGGCATAAACATTTCTCATCCTTCCCTCCTCCCTAGAGCTCATGAGACACTGCCCAGCAGGCTTGTGTCTGCCCGAGTTCTCTATCAAGTCATGTCATAGACCCTGAGGTCTTTCAAGGGAGTCACTTTACCCTGCAGCCCCAGCACCTTAAGACAAATCCATGTAAACACACTCGGAGGGCAAAGGGGTTCTCCCAGCTCCTTCTTCTACTGTCCTGCCCAGGAGGAAGTCAGTAAGTTCCTTCTTAAACTTGAATCAGTTTTCTGCAACTAAGAAACCAATAGAGCTGTAACTGGTGCACGGGTTTAAATAGGAAGGAGGGAGTCAGTAGCTGCCAGTTTTCTAACGATGAATTTACCAAGAAAAAACAGTAGACTGAAGATTAGGGCATGGAGGCAGGGGACAAGCAACAACACTGGCCGTAACCCAAGGAACCTGTGTGTAACCTAAGTAATTACAGAAAAACACCCAGGGAAACACCTCCATGTGTTAAAAGCTCAGAAGATACGAGTAGGTTACTTTTCCTAATCTTTAATTTGTAAATCATCTTCAAAAAGGCATGTTGTTTTCACAGTGACTACTTTAGACCATGTGGGTGTGAAAGCTAATAAGCCACAGCCAGGCAGAGGACGAAGACTGGGTTAGGAACAACCAACCAGCATGGGCTCTCCCTACTCTGTCCTTCAAAACCTCTACTTGGGTTATAGAGATGGGGAAAGTATTGTCCTCCACCTGACCACTAACTAGCCCTTAGAGACTGGACACCACATCTGGAAGGCATAAAAGGACTAAGTGACCAATAATCAAAGAGGGGCAGAATCCCATTGCAAAGCATTTTGACCAAGACCCCTACCAGGTCGTCCCAACAATCAACACAACCAGCCAGTATTTCCTTTTTACCTTGGAAGCAAAATGAAAAGAGCCGTCTGGACTTGGTGGCTTTCCTTCCTACCGATCTGCTCTTTGCACTTGAGTTTCCTAACACACCCCATCAAATTCCCTTTGAAAAGTTTACATCTTATGTGAAAGAATCAATCAGATAGATAACACTAAAAACTTATTTCAGCCCCTACTGAAATACCCTTTGGAAAACGGTATTCTGAAAGATATTTGAGAGGAAGTAACTCACAAACTCCTCTAATAACTAATTTCAAAATCCAATTTCCTCCTAGCTAATGTAAATCTCTCCCCCATTTATTACCATATTTTCCTAATGCTATTTTAAGAAAAGTTAAACTTATACTCATATTTAACGTTTTACTTAATTTCAACTCACTGAATACCTGAGCTCAATTTCTGTAAAAAGTAGTAAAAAAATTTTTTTTAACGAAAAAGGTAAACAAAGGAAGATCTGTGAATATTTGGTATCTTATTCTGTTTGTGTTGTAACAAAATAGTGGAAGCTAGCTAAGCAGTAAAGGAAAGAGGTTTATTTAGTGCACAGCACCGGAGCAGAACGGCAGCCACCAACACTGACTCTGCTTTAGTAAGGTCCTACACTGGGGGAAACACTGGGGACTGGAGAGGAGGACCATGTGGAAGACAGGAAAAAGGGAATCAAGGGAGATGTCTCCCTTCAGACGTACTTTTCATGAGAGTCACAACACTCTCCTGAGAACACCACAACACCAACTAAGGGTCAAATGACTTCACCCCAGAGTCCTCTCTGCAGAAGGGAGTGGAGCTTCAGGAACATTCTCAAGCCACCATAGCACCAGGTACAGTGTGGATGGCACAGGATACAGGCTGAACATGACCTGCATTGTACCATATGTTAGAATGGCCTTTCTCCTTCCCTGTGTATTTTATTTAAAAAATAATAATAATAAAACTTGAAGAAACTCCTCGGAATAAAAATAGAGAACAAAACAAAAATGTCCCATAAAATTCATTAAGAAAAAAAATAAAAATGAGCGTGTAAGATCAGAAAGAAATCCTGAAAGAGCAGATGGAAGCGATTGTTTACTGAGAAAAAAAAATGGAATTTCCCTCCTCCATCACCCACTCAGTATGGCTGAGAGCTGCTGGCAGCCCTGGGGAATGAGGCAAGTGGGCTGCACCCAGAGCCCAGCCCTTCTGGCTGTCTTCCCCCAGCTCCGCTCTCAGACATGTCAATTCTATTCTTTGCCAGGCTCCTCCAGCTCCCTGCTCCAGAGCTGCAGCCCTCCATCACATAGAGTTTAAAATAAAGAAATGCTTTTCCTAAAGAATTCGCACACAAATAATCTCATTACCCAAGTGTTTGCATTTATACAGCAGACATCTTCTGCCAGGAGGGGAGGGGGAAAAATCACTCTACGCTCGCTCACAGGGAACAGCTGCAAGGAGAGAAATGGTATTTACTTCATTGTGAAATATTCAACAATGGCTACACTGCACTTTTAAAAGCCTTTTGATAGTAAAACCCACAGGGAACAGCCCCTCCTGTGTGCTGAAAAGCAGCTTCCCCACAATTAGTCTCTTTATTCAGGTCTGAACATTCTGTGTAAACTTCAGCACGCGCTATGGACACTGCGGATGGCTTCAAGGGTATAGCCTTTCAGAAACTTATTCAAGGTCTCCTTCATCTGCTCACAGAGCCTTCCCGAAGTTGGGGGTGGGGAGTCGAGGGTAAGCAGCAAAGAGGAATGAGATACTTAGGTGAAGAGGAAGAAAAAAGTCTCCCGACCCCAGCCAAATCCCAACTAAGGGATACCCACTCTCTGCACACAAGCATTGCAAATTGCCGGGTTTATTCATGCCCTCAAATAGCCAGTGTCAGAGCAAAGAAACCCAAGAGGAGATCCAAAAATATTTGGGACAGTGGCTCATTTCCCTGCTCTATCTCTGAGATTTTCATGGGTCTCTGATTGGTAGGAAAGTTGACATTGTCTTATCTGGGCAGGACAGTGACATGAGTCAGGAAGGAGGAGGTGACAACGCAGAGTAAAAACAAAAACTACCTCAGCAGACAAAACTTATACAGTGAGAGAATGGATCAGAGAATGAATTCAGCTAATTTTTCTATCTCTCCCTCCTTTATTTTCGTCTCTCCCTCCCTTCTTCCTCCAGGAACTACAGTCCAGTTTTTCATTCTGTTTAATGGGAATAACATCACCTTGCCAGGAACGGGGCCGTACTACCCTGGAGGTGTAAAGAACGGCAACTCCCTCTCACGCAGCTCTAGAAAAGGTGTCTGCTGGAATGTTCTAGAATAGGATTATCCAGACTCCCGTCTCACCAGAGGAAAACACGGTATCAGCATATCTGATACTTTTCTCCAAGGAGAAATTAACAGAGAAGCAAATATTCACAGGAAACTCATCGGGCTCTGCAACTGTGTCAAAAAACAAGAGAGTCAGAAGTCATGACCTACTGGCTTTACCGTTTGGGAAATTTAAACTCAGAATTTTCTGTTAAAAAAAGATAAAATGTCTGCATGCTCCAGACCGGTTTGAAGTGAATGAAGCCTCTTTTCTGTTCTCCCTTATCTCTCCTGGGCTTTCCAGGACAGCCTTCAGGCATATCTGATTTCAGGTGCAGCTGGCCACTTTCATTATAAAAATCCAGTACTTGGGGCTAGAGAGATGGCTCAGAAGTTAAGATCACTGGTGGTTCTTCCAGAGGACCATGGTTCAATTCCCAGCACCCACATGGCAGCTCACAACTGTCTGCCACGCCTCACATCCTCACATAGACAAGCATGTAAGCAAAACAACAATGCACATAAAATAAAAATAAGCTAATTAATTAGAAAAAAACAATACTCGGCCAAGGATCCTGAGCCAGCCCTAAGTCTTGTTCTGCTAGGACTGTTCATCGAACATACTGATGAAAGTTGAATACACTAACATTAAACCAAGAAGGCCCAAGTAGCAGAGTCCATGTAGGATAATCTGGAGGCCATCTCTCCCCGGATTGGAGAGATTGGAAAATTATCAGTTGTCTAAGTGAATTTATCGCAATAGACCCTGGTCAACGGTTTCAAGAGAAGTCAGAGATCAGATACGAAGGGCTAAGACTCCAGAGGTCCTCTAGGCAGAGACAGTTGCCCGCCTGCGATTGTGTAACACTCGGCAGTTCACCAGCCATTATCACCTCTTTGACCCTGACTCCACAGGGGAAATTGCCCCAGGCACTACTGCCGCCATTCTTTCTCCCACTGTGTGAGGTGAGGGTGGTGGACACGACCTAAGGGCCGCTAGAGAGTTTTCGAGAAGTAGATTCAAGAAGTTCGCAGAGATATCCTGAGTAGCACAAAATAAAGCAGAAAGATGTGTCTGGGCATCGGGCAAGGCCACGATTCTTATCTTCAAGACAATGGAATGGAAACCAGGTCCAGATTTAAATCCAATCTCTGGGGATCTACAAGAGCAATGGAAAGGGATCTGTAGGAAGGAAGCTGACACCAGTGAATTCATTGCTGTGAAGCAAGATAGAGAGCCATTTGTGCTCCCTGTCTGCTGCAGGAGGACACAGTGGAACCTCTCCTCTGACGGCAGAAGATCCTAACCTCTCTGGAGTCTCAGACCATTCGGAGAAGCAGGGGAAAGCAAACTCCTTGCATTTAATATTCTTTGCAACATCATGCTTTTCTAAACATCAGTTCTGAAAAAAAAACAACAACAAAAACAAGACAACCTCCCCCTCCCCCATTTTGTGACAATCAGCAGGCCTAATACTTGGCAGATGCTGTCAGGGTTGATGATGTACTAGCGGGGCATCCAGTAAAAAGCCCAGGCAGTTAGGACCTGGTTTTGTACATGTCTAAATCATGGGTGTTTCTGCTTCTGAGCACTACTTGACAAAGTTTACCAAGGAGGGGTTCTGACTTGCAAAGGACGTAGCTTTGGAGGTTGGGGTTTAAATCCCACCTGAAAGGATGAATATAGGTTGTGGGCATCGGTTTTATTAAAAAGTAAGAGTTTTCAAAGGCCGTGAATAAGTCTTAGTAGGATGTCCAGGAATAGGAAGAGCTGATCCCTATAAAAATGCACAGTGAGGCAGAGAAGAGAGGACCAGCTCTCCAGACAGTGAGATAGGGCAGGGTCTGAACTGAAAGGCAGAGGGCAAGCACAGGGGCCAGCTCTGAGGGCCAAAGGCTGCCCACACATCAGGGGAGAGGTGATCTCTCCCATAGTGCAATTAGGCCTCCTGTTTGACCCCTGACTTCTGCCCCCATGGGATATTTATGTCCTCTGGACAGACAGCAAGGGGGTAAATGAAGGAATGTAGACTCTGAAGGCCGTTAGAGGGGAAGAACTAGATGAAGGGAAAGGAGGGAAGGTAGGAGATGGGAGAAAGGACGAGATGGAGGCAGGCAGGTAGGCAGGCTGACTGGGTGGATAGTCCTGCATTCACAGAAGTCTGTAAAATCTTGAATTGGTTTCTCTCTGAATCCATGCCTGGTCCTTGGTCATTTCCACATTCAATCTGCTTGCTTATTTGTTTCCTGTCTCACAATAATTTTGCGAGGTTGGCACTCTGATATTAGAAATTAGAAACTTGAAGCTCTCAAACGCTCCGTGGTTTGTCTGTCTATTTGCAGGTCTAAAGAGCTGGGCCCTGGAAGTTAGGCTCTGTTTCTTTGCGAACTGCAAAGACTAAGCAGGGAGGGGTGACCTGCTGGCTCGCCCACCTATCTCAAATTCCCACTAGCCTCTTGCAAACTAAATCTAAGTCCAAAATTTCATCTGCTCCAACCGTTTATTTCTTAAACAGATGTGCCACCGCAAACCAAAGGGACAGCAGGCAGGCCAGGCAGTCCACGCCTCTCCGCCTCCCAGACTCAGCTTTGCAGCTGCCAAGCCTAGGCCAGGACGCCCCACGTTCGGACGGGTGGCTGGGGCCCTGCCTGGCTGGCAGTGCCGGGGTTAACCCGGCAGCCCTGCGGAGCAAAGATTTCTGTTTTATTTCAGCGGGGGAAGTGTGCGCTGCCTGATTAGCTGGATGGTTTCCTCTTTTCCCATAACCTCCAGACCCCCACGGCCCAAGTGTTTACTCTCTGAAATAAAAAATCTGCTGGTGTTTTTCTTTTTGTGTGCTCGTGTATTTTGGGAGGATTGCAGAGGAGGAAGGCGGGGTCGGGGTGAGGGACCAGCCTGGGGGAAGGGAGGGCGCAGCCTCCAGCTGCAGAAGCTGCAGCTCGGGAAAGCAACTTCTTAACGAGGGAGCTGGTCTCTTGCTCTGGCAGCTATAAACACACTGAACATCTGGAGGCAGAGAGTCTCTCCCGGCCAGACGTGAGCACCACAGGCTGTCCCTGCCCGGCCGTCCCCACCCCCTCGGCTCTCACACCCCCTCTCTCGGCTCAGCTCAGCTCTAGCCTTCTCACATCATCCACCCACCCGACCACTTCCATTCACAGAGATCCTCAGCGCTAGCAGTCCGGCCCGCGGGACCAGAGAGGAGACGAGGAGGCGACGCCAGCCTGCAGTGGCCACCCCGCCCCCGCCCCTGTTCCGAAAGAGGGGTCAAACTGCTAGAATCCAATAAGAACTCGGTGCCCCGGGGACCTTTTCCCAACTCGGACTAAACATTTTGCGGTTTGAAAAAGTTAAGAGAACTTTCCCCCCCTCCAGAGTCCCCTGGGAGTTCCAGTGCAATGCTGTCACTTCCTTGACTTTTTTTTTTTTTTTTTTTTTGAGAAACAAGGAATTTATCCATCAGGTGGTCAGGCCAAAGCATGCTTGTAGGCTAATTGTCACCCTACTAGCCCTGCCAAGATGAGAGAAGCTCTTTCTGCACCTGGGTCTCCTTCCTCTCCCAGCATCTGTTGAAGGGATTCACACACACACACACACACACACACACACACACA
>JAQHUG010001971.1:0-12971 GCA_028555095.1 Dicrostonyx torquatus
TTATCTACAATATTACGATAAATCCAGTGAAGTTTTGTGCCTGTGGACTAAGGCTGAGGCCTGAGGAGATCCTATGTGCTTCACAGTCTCCCATCCTGAGAATCCACGTTTTAGCTTTGCAGTAATGCATTGCCATTAAAGGTATGGTATAGTCCTCATTCAGTTATTCTATTCATGGTGCAGATTGTTCTTTATACTGAGACAATACAAAAAAGTCATGCATGATGCAAGGTTCAGTGTGCTGTTGCCCATGACTTTTATGTAGCCTCAAGGTTTCTGGTGTTTAATTTCTGCTGCCATGGAAACTGCCCTGCACAGAGCAGACTCTCGGTGGCTTCCTGTGAGAATGGTGAAAACATACCTCAGACAAGTGATACCATCTCTATTACCATCAATCAATATTTATTGAGCTCTCCCTGCCTGCTTGGAGCCACATTAGGAGATCTGTAGTGAAATTTGCCCCTAGCTTCTGCCTGGTTGATGTGAGACCCAGGAGGGCAGGCAAGCACAGTTAACCGACTCCAGAAGAGGAACAGGAGTGAAGGCTTTAAATTCTCAAGAATTAGGATGTTTGTGATTGAATCACTAGAGCTTCAGCAAAATTGTAAAAAACTCTAAATGTCTAGTGTAGGTAAAGGGCTTAAGGGCCCATCAGAAAGAGCAACCATGAAATTATGAATGCTTAGAACATTTAAAGAATGTTAGAATTAGAACACTTAGGACACACGCTTGGTAGGTGTATTTTTCTTGATATTCCTATGGTCTTATATCCTGTTTGAAATTTTAAGATCTATGATTATCCTTTAGTATTTTGCAGGTTTTGTGATTTGCCAATCTTGCAGCCTCAAGTAAGAGGGAAGTTCCTTGTGTAACTCACGTCATTTTGTCTGTAGGACGTGTTCCCACTGTCTTGCCCTGCTACTGTTTTAAGCGATTCTTAGAGCAATATCTTGAGGAAACCTCACATGTGGTTTCCCATCTTGCCATGACTCCCGCCCTCACTGAACTTCTGTGTCTTATTCAAGGCATAGTCTCGTTCCCTTGTCTTCTTTAGAGCAACTGATGAAGGTAAAACAGCCTCCACGCTCAGCATCATGCTATTCCTATGCTAGAATCTTCTCTATCAATTGCATCTTCATGGTCCTTACTTCTTTGATTCCACGTTAAACTGCCATTTGTACAACAAGGTTTTCCTGCTTTCTAATATCTCATTGTTCATTTTTTGTTTCTACTATATTTAAAAAAGTAATTGTCATCTCTTCGGTCTGCTCTGTTATACTTGTTTAAATGCCCATTTCTACATTGCCTTGGAGATTCTTCACTGATCTGACTCTAGCTCATAGATTTTGTCATTTGCTTTGATTTCATGATAGTTGATATCAATATAGACATATTAAATAAAATGAATGAAGCAATAAAATACAAGTTTTAACAAAGAAAATAGCCTTTTTTCCCCCATTTTCTACTTTCTTATTATTCTGAGGCAAGGAAGTACTTTACATTCCTAATATATTGGAAGGCAGAAAGGTAGGGTTCCAGTATCACCTTAACTTTCTGTGTTATCTGATGATATAGCCAGAGCATACTAGCTTGTGGTAGTCTATATTGTCAGTTTATAGCGTTGTCTTAAAATACTTAAACAATCACAAAATAATCTGGGTCCTCCAAGGGGCTTGTCAAGTCTAACACTCAGCCACAAACAGGGACCACTGTAGAATCTGCTAGATTCATACCATTCATACAGCAGACAGTGCAAATGGTCAATGCTCATCTGGAGCCTCTGTATTGGCTTTGAGAGCGGAGTGGAAGAGCTAATGTTTTCCAAATCAGCTTAAAAGTACAGCTTTTGACATAGTTGTCTTTTTAATTTTTCAAATGGGGAACTGAACAAAAACTGCCTGTAGGTTAACTAAACTGTTAACTAAAATTTAGCAACACAATCACATTCTCTACTTAAATGACTATATGTTTCTGCTGTCATTGCTATCTTATATTGAGTAGAGCAAAAAAGATTCAAAGCCAGAAGTTATTTTTCCCTTAAAAAGATTTGTAAGTATTTTTCCCTTTAAAAGTTGTGTTTTGTTTTCCAGGCTGATATGTTTGAGCCAGAGTAAGAAAATTTACATAGAATATCCCTGTTGTTTGTCTATTTGGTAAGTATCCCTCTTCAAAGAATGAGTCAAGAAGAACATTGGGGCTCCCTTTGCAAAATGCTTTGCACATCTTTAGTGGGGCTTCCTTGTGTCTTGTCAGGTGTGGTAATCCAAATACGACCTAACCGGACTCTCTGAATGTGACTGCCAATGGGGACTGACTGAGAAGCCAATGATAATGGAACTGGGACCTATCTCTTCTGCATGTATTGGCTTTTTGGGAACTTATTCTATATGGATGCACATCTTCTTAGACCAAGATGGACGGGAGAGGGCCTTGGGCTTCCCATAGGGCAGGGTATCCTGCCCCATCTTAAGGAAGCAGGGGGAGGGCGGTGGGGTAGGGGGGAGCGGGAGGTCTGGGAACAAGGGGAGTAAATGTAAATTTTTCTTGTAATAATAATAAAAAAATGAAAAAAAAGCCATTCAAATCTAAAATCTAAGACACTCCAAAATTAAATGAGGGAGATTATTTGCTATTTTGGCTTATTTGTACTGTTTTTGTATTTGTTAATCTTTCATCTGGATGTGGCAAAATATTGTACTCCTTACTGCTGAGAAAAAAAGTTAGAACCCACAGGAGATTACCAGTGTTAGGTATTAAGCCTCTGTTTGTAATCTGTTGCTAAGTGACTGAGTGGTTCAATTTCTGCTGTATATTTTTGTCACAGTCATCAGATCTGGTGTTTACTTTTACCACCATTTTCATAACAGTGCCAAGACATGTCATCCATAGCATCAGATGGTATCAAGCTCCCACAAATCCTACTATTTGCTGAAAAAGAAATGTCGAAGCCAATCCCAAAATAGTCTAACAAATTTTGAAAACAGAAAAATAACATTTCTAATGATATATTTCTTACATTCTAAATAAAAGGCAGCATTTAAAAAGAACTACTACTGGTGACTCATCAGCACGTCTTTCAGATGGAATATCTTACTGTTAAATATCCTCAAGCTCTTTGAGACCTACAGCTTGGGGATGACCATGTTTTTGGACATATTGAAAATGCTCATTGCCATATTTCACTCATAGATTCTACTAGGATTTTTGCCAGCAAGACCAGATGCTGCTTTTTCTGAAACATACCAGAAGATTTCTTATGTTTTTCTATCCCTTGGTGCTTTAGTTCCTTTTCTTTCAATTACATACTTCTTCATCACAGGCAGATCTGTGAATCTGAAGCAGTATTAAGAATTTGATGATTTAAGAAGGGGAGTGCATTTTCTTTCTCCACCTGTTTTCTACAGTGTTATACAGGAGTAGTTATATTTTAGGAAGGAAGAATAATGCACAGTGACTTTAACCAGCCATCACAGGGTCCAATTATACACAGACAATATGCAAAGTTCACCATCATTTTGTTAAGACTTTGAAGCAATCAGCAAGGGAGAAAGAAGTGTACTGCCAACAGGACGTATTTTTGTGGTTAGATTTCAGCTGTACAAATAAGAAAATATTATGGCAAATTCTTGGCATTATAAATCCCAGTAAATTTTATTAAAATTTAATGTTATATGAAAGTCAGAGATTAAATATGCCAATATTCATTCATTAGTATTAACAAATGCCTAGTTTGCATTACAATGCTCAGACAAAGGATGGCGTCTTTGACTTCAGCATCCATTTTCACCATTTGGCATCAGATAGCTTGATTTTACTACTTTCTTCAGCATTTAAGTTCCTCAGTTGTCAATTTTCAAAGACTCCCAGGATTAGATTTGCAGAACTTCTTAAACTAATTTTGCTAATTTGTTTCTCGTTGATTTCGATACATGGCCCATGCTGGTCTCAAAGAACTCAATCCTGTTTCAGCCTCACAATGCTGAGATTACAGACATTTGCCGTTGTGCTAACCTAGATACTTCTAATTCCAACAAGCTCCTGTCATCATCCCCACCCCAGGTAAGGGTTTCCTGGCTTCTCTTCTCTATATCTCTTTTGGAATTAATTATTGACTTCTGAGAGGAGTAGAATCAGTCTTCCCCAGGAGTGAGGCCTCTAATTCCTTATCCAAAGCCAAGTGGTCACCCCTACAAACAAATATTATGAACATTACTAAATGGTCTCATAAAGTTGCATTTTTCTGTATGTATACGAGTAACAATGATAATAAATGAAAGGGGAATGACAGAGATAATAACAGAAAGCAGAAGGCTTGGAGATAGAGAAAGCAGAATGGTGGAAGGGAAAGCATGATATGCCAATAAGGATGAAAGATGACAAAAGTATATCATATACATGTATGAAACATCATAAATCAACTCTTTTGTACAATTAATAAGTGCTATTAATATAAAAAAAAAGTAGCCGAGAAAGAGTAGTAGTCAAATTTACACTGAAACTTGGAGTCAAGGCAGTTAATTGTGAGTGCACTTTGTTTCAGGACTGTGTGACTACAGGATGGGGGAGGACATTGCCTCCGCTCTCTTCTCTTGGCAATTTCTCTGACTACTGTCAAGACAGCCAATGAAGAAGGAATAAAAGTGGTAACATCACATAGTTACCTGTTGGTCTCATGGTATTTCCTTCTATTACTGAATAGATGTTCAAAGACGCATCTGCCCTTTGGACATTCTTCATCTATTTAAGGAATTGAGATAAGTAGTCTATGAACATATGAAGCCATGATGTCCTTTGTTAGAATAAAGATAATTACTTTGGATTGCTGAGGTCAGGGAATATCTCAGAAATATAAGCTATATTTTAAGGGCTAGATAAAATTTATTCCATAAAAATTAAGAATTGTGTTTAAACATTAATAAGAGTTTACAATTTCCAACAGTGTGGTAGTTTAAATGCAATCATCCCCATAAGCTTATAGAGAGTGATACTATCAAGGGAGATGACTTTGTTGGAGTAGGCACGACCTTGTTGAAGAAAGTGTGTCACTGTGGGAACGGGCTTTAAGGTCTCATGTATGCTCAGGTCCCTTTGGATCAAGATGTAGAATTCTCAGTTCCTTCTCTATATTATCCTCTCTGCCTGCTTGCTGCCATGTTTTACCATGATGATAATGAACTAAACCTCTGAAAACACAATTAAATGTTTTCCTTTATAAGAGTTGTCATGGTGTCTCTTCACAGCAATAGAAAACCTCACTAAGACAGAAGTTGGTACCAAGAACTGCAGTATTGCTGTGATAGGCCTGGCCATGCCTTTGTTTGAAGGAATATGGACCTTGTGAGTGTGGATTAGAAAAGCAGTTGAACACTTTAAGTACTGCTTGGTAAGAGCATGGAAGACAGTTATGCTGAGTATAATTTTATTAAATGTGGGTGCCTGGCTCAGGAGGATTCAGATGAGAAGAATTTTAGTATATTGTCTAAAGATTATGACTGTCTTTTTTTTCCCCTCATCTGAAGAGTCCACCTGAGGCTAACATAAAGAGTTTTGGATTAATTCCGTTGGCAGAGGAAATCTCAAAATATCCTAGTATTGACTCTGTTGTATGGTTATTACTAGTCACTCTTTTTTTTTTACTAGTCACTCTTACACAGATTTGTAATGAAAAGGAACAAGATGATCAAGTAAAATTACAAAATGTGCATTTGAGCACCAGGAAATGGAATGAAGCTAAATCCTATGTTGAAAAAGATAAACAGACTAAGAAAGGGAATAAAGGGAGTGGTGACCCTAGAACAAGATACACCCAGCTATGTTTCCAACATGTGAAAATGAACTAGAAATCTTAGAACTGGGTGTGGTGGTACACACCTTTAATCCCAGGACTCTGGAGGTAGAGTGCAGAACTCTGAGTTGAGGCCAACTTGGTAAACCGATCCAGTTCCAGGACAGCCAACCTTAGGCAGTGAAGGAAACCATGAAAAACTGAAATCTGGTAAAGATGTAATTGAATGAGGAGGGCAGTTCCTGCCCCAGTAAGCAGCAGAACTTGACAGCTTTGGCCATGTGGTTCTCGTTTCAAAGTCAAGGGTAGAAGCTAGGAGGTATGGAACATTCCTCTGTCAGAGACCATGGAAATATACAGCATTTGGCATTTGATAATTCAGATGTTAACCCACCAGAGGAGTGATTCTCTGATAGAGGTTAATTCTGTCCAGGCAAGGCCTGCAGGACCATCAACTCTGGAAACTGTTGCTCACTTTTGCTAAGGCAACTTGGTGTCTCCTCAATACCTGAACTGTAGTGTGTAATCTCATGTGATAAGTAATCTCATGATTACATCTCAGTTTTATGAGCACATATATCTATGGATAGTCAGGAAGATGGCTTTTCCTTAAATGCATGATTTTGATGTATAGAGTATATACTAGGACATGCTTCATAACTAGATCTATTTGTCCCATAAGAGATGTAGACACTTAACGCCTGCTTTCTTTCTTTTGCTCAGATTAACGGCACATAATTAGCTCACTTTCACCTCAGAGAAAGTTCAAAATAGACTAAAGCCTTTCTGTAAATAGATCTTGAGTTTAAAACTTTACAGTTGTGCACAAGATCAGAATCACAGATGTCCAACCAAGGTTCCTACACAAACTACCATAAGAAAAACATGCCAATTCTTCACTTGCCTAGTCTGCTGACAATAGACCTATATCTCAAAGTTTGTCACTGGGCACCGTCCTACTCCTAAAACCTTGAAACTCTTGTGTTGCCATGGAAAATATCTTGGCCTCTTGTTTACTCTAGGAATGTACTTTTGACCAATGTAATTTCTTTTGTAAGTTTTTGTAATTTTTCTTACAAAGTTTGTGATGCAGAGTTTGGAGTTTGTCCAGCTGATTTTTCAACTTTACTTTGGGCCAGTATTTCTTCACTATGCTTCTTCCCTCTGCTCAGGATGGTGAAGTATGTCCTGTGCTGGAAGTATGTAATCTGTTTTTACTTTGATTTTATTGATGATTACAGTTTAGCGATTTCATCAATCTCAGAAGGGATTTGGATTTTTAAGCATTGTTGAGACTGGGATAGACTATGAAAACTTTTGGAGTTTGCTTACCCTAGGAATGTTCTTTTGACCAATGAGAGATAGCTCTTGTAATTCTTTTTATCTCTTCAAGACTCCTGTGAGAGAACGAGTTTTTAGGCCTGAAGAGAAGAAACTGGGAGGAATTAGAAGTAGGACATGAGAATTAGAATAGAGGCAGAAAAATAAACCTGCAGATACACGCTTATGAGGGACAGGGAGTGAAATGTGGTAGTTTGAATGTAATAAATGTTCAATAAACACAAAGTGAGTGACACTATTAGGAGGTTTGGTGTAGTCACAGCCCTTTTGGAAGAAGTGTGTCACTCTGGAGTCAGAGTTTGTGGTCTCATATATGCCAAGCCATGCCCAGTGTCTCTGTTAACTTCCTCTTTCTTTCAGATCAAGATGTAGAATTTTCATCTCCTTCCCCAGCACCATGTCTCTTTACATGCCACCATTTCTCACCATGAGGATAAATGACTATGTACTGTACTTTACCACAATGAAATGTTTTCCTTTATGAGAGTTGTTGTGGTCAAGATATCTCTTTATAGGAATAGAAGTCCTAAGGCAAACAGCAATAACAAACAGCAATATAGTATATGTTGGGGTTTTGTGTATTAGATAAATATAGATATCAGTGTATATATCACTGGTTTTTAAACCCATAAATGAGAGAACTTTGTGGAAGTTGCTGAGAAAGACATGGAAAGAGTTATTTTTGCTACCTAAGATAAATTAACTGATGCTGCGAAAAGGCAAGAGATGAAAGAGAAGAATATAGAATTAGCTGTTTGGTGTCAGTGAGTCTAGGGAGTAGAAGTATAAAATAGCCTGTGGGTTGAGAGACATTAGGAAAGAAACACAATGACTGGACTTGATGACTGATTTGGTAATGCATGACATTTGAAACTGGTCAATTGAACAAACTCAGGGATTATATTGAACTAAAGGAAAATAGAAAAACTGTAAAGCATCACTACATGCTTTTAGCAGAAGGTGGAATGACAGAAAGAGAACCTTGCAACAAAAATAACAATTACATTCGCTCTAACTGCTCCTTTTCTTCTTCATGTCAGTGTCTTCATTGTCTTCCTTCCGAGAACAAGCCCCGGAGTTAGGAAGCACAACAAGGGTTGGTTCATCCTTTCACCCATTTGCTGAAGGTGGCATTAGAAATACCTCTTCCAGGCAGGACCAAAAGGCAACTGGAAAATGCTCACTGCCATTGGTCCAGTGGCACTCTTACATAGGAATTGATTATCCATTCTAGGGACTGCTTTACCATTATTGTTAAATAGAACACAGCACTTAATTAATATATATAATTGTTTCTGACAGCAAACCTTAATTTGAGGTGACTACAATAAGAACAACTCAACCATATTATTTTCTGTTGTGATTTGATCATGCAAAATTTTGTCCTATAATTAATCTTTCACTATCAGTTTTCTTGTTTCATGATTGTGGGATTATTTTCTTAAGTAGATCTCAATTTTACATAGATAATTTATTAAAAGAGACTAAGATGATGGTAAAACAAGAGATGCTAAATTTTTTAAACGTTGAGTAGTGTTTGGACATGATAGGCTTTTAAAATTGTGAGTTTCTCTTGCTTAGTAAGAAAAACATCAGTGCTTTAAGATAAAACAAATACTCACTATAGAAATCAAAGATAATTTAAATGACTGTTAATGATACTTTCTTACATATTAAACTTTGATGTTAAAAATAGCTGTATCTTCAGTTGGGCAAGAAGAAAACTTTATGCAACATCTAAATTCTATAGATATATAGAAAAATAAAAATTTATAATTAAGTTTTTCCTTTTGTCATTTTTTGTCTTCCAGGATTTCCTGAAACCATTTTCCCAGTACACAAAATGCAAATAGTATAAATGTATAACACCCCTAATTTTGTTACTGCATCTTATTTTGGTCTCATTGTTTGTATTTATATAGTTGATACTGATTTCATATTTTATAACCTAAATGATTTTATGCACATATCTGTTACTACACTTTAATATAATTGTTTAGGCATGCCTTCAGGGGTAGACAGACAATTAGTATAAAGATATATTTGAATAAACTCAGTAGGTAAACACAGAAATACACACAGGCACATGCATACACAAACACACATGTATAAACAGACACACACATTCACAGATTCACTAACATGTAGGAGAGACAAGCAAACACACATAGACATACAGAGAGACAAACATACACAAATACACAAACAGTCACAGATAGTTAGATGAACAGATTGAACTTTCAATGACTTTTCTCCAACCTTGTGACCAGCAAATTTTTTAGATTTTTAAATATGCTGTATTTGAAAATACATATTTTTCTTATGAGATACTTGTAGAGCAACTGTACACTGAAAAGGTTTATGATTAGGTCTCAGAAAATTTGTTTTATAAATCAACTTGTGAATTCCTCATTATAAAAGAAAAGATATAAAAAATAAGCCTTTTAACATGTTTATTATTTAATATTTGTACAGATATGGATGTCATTGCAATCATTTTATCTAAACATCTAGTGGTATATACTGCTTACAGATCTTACACTTGGTTTATTTTGAACACTTACACATAATTAGATTTGAAACTTAATTTTTGTTTGACTAAATTTACATAAATATTTAAACAATAAAAATATAATTTGAATCATATAACCTCTTGAATTTTTTGTGAATATTATTAAGACTTGTCCTAAGACTTGTATTTAATTTAACATGCGGAATATTTTATTCAAAAAGATTGCATGCTCAGCAGTCATTGAATTTGACACTATATAAAAATTAGGTCATATTGGCAGATGAATTGTAGTTTAGTTTACTTATGAAATTTGCATTTGTCAACATCCAATTGTTCTAGCAATTACTGAGTGTTGTGGGAAGCTCTCTCATGTGTGTTTCAAGACTATTGTCACACACATCTTTTTCTTACTGAGTCAATCCTCTTATTATTATGTATATTCCAATTTATTTCTGATGTGACCTGGCATGCCCATTTTGGCCCTCATTTTGCAATATAAATTTCTGTTTAACCCTGTGCTAATTTAGAGGTTCAGTATTTTTTCTTTCTTTATGCCGCATACTTTTCTAACTCCTTTTTAAATAGTGTGCATATAAAGGAATTTCCTTGACATTTTTATATCCCATTACTCTTTGTGTGTATATGTTTTGTGAATGTATATGTACATGTATATATACATATATTTGGAAGGCATAGATAATGTTTGGAAAATTCATCAATTATTCTCTATTTTATTTTTTTTGGTAAAACATCTGTTACTGATTTGGCTCAGTTTTGTGTATTAAGAAAAACATGGATTGGGTAGATAGCTTAGCCATTAAAGGCTAGGCTCATCATCAAAATATCAAGAGAAAATATACAATATTTGTGAGTCTAGATCATTTAATTTAATATGATTTTTTGGTTCCATTATTTTCTTGCAAATGACATAATTAGTTTTATATAACCATAAGGATAGGATATATAGTATTTAAAACAGTGTGGTATTGGCATAAAAACAGACAGGAGGACAATGGAACTGAATTAAAGATTTGAATATCAATCCACACACCTACAAACACCTGATTTTTGACAAAGAAGAAAAGCATATATAATAGGATAAAGAAAGCATATTAACAAATGGAGCTGACATAACTGGATAGCAGCAACGTGTAGAAGAATAAAGTAGATTCACACCATGCACAAAACTCAAGTTCAAATGGATCAAGGACCTCAACATAAAACCAACCACACTGGACCTCATAGAAGAAAAAGTGGGAAGTACACTTGAATGCATTGGCACAGGAGACCACTTCATAAATACGACCTCAGTAGCACAGACAACTGAGAGAAACAATTAATAAATGGAACCTCCTAAAACTGAGAAGCTTCTGTAAAGCAAAACACAATGTCAACAAGAAAAAATGGCAGCCTACAGAGTGGGAAAAGATCTTCACCAACCCCACATTGGATATAACCACATTTTATTCTACTCATCTTTGAGGAAAATCTAGGTGGGTCCTATATTTTGCTATTGTGAATAATTCTATGACAAACATGGGTGTATGTCTGATATATCTGATTTATCTTCCTTTGATTATACATTTTTCTCCCTCATAATTTTTGGTTTGTCTGGACCTTTTCATCTATAATGTTTGGACATATAAATAATAGAAAAATTTCTCCTGGAGAAGTATTTTAACAGTGTAGAGTAGAGAGCTGTTCTCTTTGTCTATTTTGTATTAACTTTCTGCCTTTAAATTGAAGCATTTGTTTTACTAATACTTAATAGAAATTTTTATGTCCTTAAAATTGATTTCGTGGTTTTGTTTCTTCTTTGTAGCTTCCTATTAACTCTACTGAGTTTTGACTGTTATTTTTGTGTTCTTTCTAATGGTTTCCATGGAAATTACTCTATATTCACCTCTTTGATCCTTAGCACTGTTGCTAAGCTCACATCAGTGTACTTCTGTTTGACTTCTTCCTCTGTATATCTTATTATATATCTTACTCATACTTATGTTACCAATCCTGTATGTCTATAGTGCTCACTCAAAAAACAATATTTTTAGGCAGATATTTCTCACATCTCGCTCTTACAAACCACAATAACCACCACTCTACATTCTATCTTGATGATTTTGACTACTCTAAATTTCATATATGACAGGTGTAATATATAGATTTTTATATTGGAACCATACAGTTCATATGTTTTTTTTCTTTGTGCAGTACCTTTAATGCTTATCCATGGTGCATCATATCATAATTTTTCTTTTAAATCTGCATAATAATTCATTATATGTGTATACCACATTCACTCATTCTTTAGTGAGTACTTGGGTTTCATGCTTGTGTTAACTATTGAGAATGACTCTACTGTGCAAATAAGTGTTAAATATATCTTTGAGCCTCTGCATTCAGCTCTTTGGGGGTAATATCCAGAAGATAAACTGCTGGATCATATGTTTATGCTATTTTTTATTTGCTGGTTTCTTTTATTTTATATATACATGTATATATATATATATTTATGTGTGTGTATGTTTCTTTTATTATACATATATATATACATAAACACATACATATATACATACATACATACCACATACATATATATGTTGGGGGAGGATACTTTTTCATTTTTGGACACTTAGACCCAAAATAATCACTCAGAAACTGTTATTTGCAATATTGTTTGGTCAATAGCTTAAACATATTGCTAACTAGCTCTTACATCTAGAATTAACCCATTTGCATTATTTTATATTTTACCACAAGGCCTGTGGCCTGCCGGCAAGTTTCCAGCTGGCAGCTTGTGTTTTATCCCTCTAGTGGCTACATGGCATCTCACTGACTCCGCCTACTTGTTCTATGTATCTCTTTCAGCCTGGCTTTATTCTGTTAAGCCATTGGGCAAAAGTAGCTTCTTTATTAACCAATAAAAGCAACACACATAGAACAATAGTAGGACTTCCTACACTACACACACACACACACACACACACACACACACACAGATAGATAGACTAGAGAGAGAGAGAGAGAGAGAGAGAGAGAGAGAGAGAGAGAGAGAGAGAGAGAGAGCATCTCTGGTTGTTTGAATGAGAATGGATCCCATAGACTCATAAGTCTGAACAGTTGATGGAACTGTTTGGGAAGGAGGTTTGTTTTTGTTAGAGGAATTCTGTCACTGGAGGTAGGCTTTGAGGTTTAAAAAGCTCAACCTATTTACAATGTCCCTCCTCTGCTTCATGGCTGTGTCTTAAGAAGTGAGCTCTCGCCGGGTGGTGGTGGCACACGCCTTTAATCCCAGCACTCAGGAGGTAGAGGCAGGCGGATCTCTGTGAGTTC